>PVIC010055081.1:0-11324 GCA_004025085.1 Thryonomys swinderianus | reverse complement strand
TATAGATCTCTATAGATCTATAGAGATCTATAGATATATAAATGATATAGATATATAATCTTATATATAATATATATCTGATATATGATGTATATCGGTATATCTATAATATATAGATAAGATAGATCTATCTATATAAAGAGATATATATCGATATATATAGATATATCTCTTTGCAGCCTTTTATTTCCTCTAAATGTGTCTATGTCACAATTGAAAATATAGCTATTTTCTGCTGGAGACCCCTGCGGTGTGTCTATATTATTCTTCGTCTCTCTTCTGTACGAAAGCGACCCGGGATGCCTTGTCCCGCCTTGCAGGAAGACTGTAGTGTTTCTCCCCCACTGACTGAACGTGTCCCTCTAGCCTGTCCTGGCGCGTGTGAAAGATCTGCCAGGCAGCAGCGCTAAACCTGACGGTGTACTTGGGCTTCTCCGGCCTCTCTAAGAAGAAGGGTGTGTGCTGGAGAGCAGTCCCGGAGTCTGGGCCCTACAGGACGGAGCACATCTAAGCTCACAACCAGGAGAAGTTACAATTGAAAGTGAGAAAAAAAAAAAAAGAAAAGAAACAAAACACGACAAAACTTGTTAACACAAAACTTGCTGCAAACCGCTGATATCTTGTGCTTGTTATGTGAATCATATATCAAAAGCTGATTAATACACTTTCCAGGGACTTCCCGTTTCTTCCGATCCTCTTGGCGACCTGATCTGTCCCTCCATTACCTGATCTCCGTCGTCTTCTCCAGCTTGTCCTTCCGCCTCATCCCTTCTATGCTCCCACTGACCGAATATTTATGTTGCCTCCTGCCGATCCCTTTCCTTCCTCATCCGGACATCATCCGTGCAGATGGCCTCCTGAGCCTACAGTTTCCTCTGCGGCCTCCACCAACCCTTCTTTCTTTCTTATATAAACAGAGTATGACGGAAGGAAAGGAAGGGGTAAGGGAAGATACCTGTGTTTCAAACGAGGAAAATGAGGTGCAGAAAGTTTAAGTGCCCAAGGGCCTGAAGCTAAAGCCCAGTTTAGATCCAGGCTTGCACCTCGGGCAGTTCGCTCTTGCCTGCTGCTGCATGTACAGGGGAAACTGGGTGTGAGCACATCCAACATATTGCTACAGGAAGCTCCTAGAAAGAAGCCACATTCAAGAGACTTTTGAAAGATAAATTACTAATAAGTCTTTATTTGTGGAACATCGCTTTCAGTTCGTGGTGGTTTGTTTCAAGGAGAACAGGTAAAATTGCTCCTGCAAATTACACTACAAAGTGGAAGTTATTCTACGTGTCTTCTTCCCTTGGTTTTTATTCTTGTCTCCTTGTTTTCATTTTCTAACTCTCAGTCCTTGTTTACATCCCTTGGAACTCTAGAGACATTTTAACTGGAAAGTTGACCGTTTCCATTTCTGAACAGGAAGTCCACATGAAGACAAGGACTAGAAGACAAGAAGAGATGGTTCCTTTTACGGTGCAGAATGTGGTGTATATTTCCCTAGTCATAATCACATTTCTTCTTAGATTCAAAGAGACTGAGAAATGTATCAGAACTCTAGTCTTCACTCAATACACAGAGTCGTTCCAAAAGGTGAGACTGGAAATAAAGCAACTCTTTCACTAGCATGTAGACAAATGTGGCAGAAACCTTGACTCTTGATATTGATTATCACCAGAATGAGACGGGATGACTATGAGTTATTTTTGCTAAGTAGGTTTTTAGATGATGAAGATGCCATGGTGAAACATACCTTGACTGTCTTCTCCCAGATGCCACTTCCAGAAGGGTAGGTCTGCTCCATTCTTTCTTCCTTGCCTTACTCCACCATAGTACATTCCTGGAATCTATTGAGCAATAAAATAATTGGAAAGAGTGCAACAATGCATTGCTAACTAGAGGAAAGCTTTTACTTAAACCAAGGGCAGAGTGAAGGGAAGGGAGAAAAAACTCCAAAACTGAAGTGACCTTCTTCACTTTCTTACTTTACTTTCTCTCAGTTTATATTCTCACTTATGTTGAAGTTCATCTTTTTAATGATTTCTCATTTTAATAGGTTTTTTACTTCTTATGTGATCCACATAGACACAAAAACCCTGCTTTTGAACTTCATAATTAGAATAAAGTGCCATGATGGAAGTAATAAAACCATGACTTTGCAGGAAAAAAAGTCTTGAAAATGAATTAATCAAATTTGGTATTAGGAAAGCAACGGTACAAAAATAACGGTAAGTATCACTGGGCTCTGGGGTTCACATGTTTCCAGATAAGTTCAGATCTTCCACTTTGTAAGAAAATTTTTTAAAAAACTGATCATTTTGTAAAATATGATAGTTATTGCAATTCTAGTTTCCAGTTTTCTAAAAAGTAACCCATGGATCATAAAGCGAAACACGTATGAATGACCACTTGAGCTCACAGGTCACGGGTCCGTGAACCCCCACTGCACAACTATGCGTCCAATTCAAATGCCAAGCTGTGATTAAAATTTTGGGGGGCTGGGCACCATAGTGAGCTCAGGGCCAGCCTGAACTACAAAGCGAGACCCTGTCTCCAAAAAGCAAAAAAAAAAAAAAAAAAAAAAAAAAAAATTTGGGGGGGTTCTAGACATCATCAATTCCCATTTCATTATTGTACCTCTGAGGAAGTGGAGGGCCCATGTTTTTGAGCCAGGTAGGATCAAACAAATTCCAAGAACCCACAGCAACTACCCTGCAAACTAGACTTCAGACAAATAATCATATTTGCTCAGTGTTTATTTCAGCATTAGTTCCTCCTTGACCACTTTTAACGTGCAGAGGAAATTTAAAACATAAAGCCCTCGCTGAAAGATGTCAACTGTAGAATAAGAATAAGATGTATACTAATAGGTTTATGGAAATAGTCTGCCCTTTCTGACACTGCAATCTTTTTTGTTTCTTTGTTTTTCTTTATTTTAAAATGCATTTTGATGCCAATGAGAATTATATGTAATCTATATATTTTATAATACATATAAAGAGTACAACATATTTTGAAATGTGAGATGCTTAAATTGAGCTACTTAACAGGCATGTCTTCACATACTTATTTTTGTGGCAAGAACACTTTTAATAATTTTCAAGAATACGGAATGATTTTTCTCTCTTTGCTTTCTCTGCCTCCACCTAATTCCCCTTCTCCTTTGAACATTTTATTCCCATTTCACAATATTATATATTTTCACCTATTATACATTTTTTTCTAATTTACACCTTCAGTTTCTCACACTAGATAAATGATATAGCATGTACACACGTGTGTCCTACTTATTTCACTTATGCATACTCATATATAAAACTGAGAAAAGAGTGATTTCTTCATTTTCATGAAACCAGAACATTTTCCTTTCAGGTCTGAAAACATTTGAAGACCTATAAGCTAAGAATTGAAAAATTACAAGGTATTCTTATCACAATAATCGACTGTGTAATGGCTTTTCCATCAAGGTGCATCAGGTTTTGAGATTTATTAGTTACTGTTAGAGACCAGTGAAAATCTCCTTTCATAAGCCATAAAAACTCAGTGCTACCAGTTTATCTTGCATTTTCGTCCTTTTCTGGGGAAAAGAATTAGTGAACTATAACTATTATGGAAGTTATACCAGGTTTTGCATGTTGCATGTCTGACATTGATTAAGAATAATGTCGAAAGGGAAAAATACATGCAGTTTAAAAAAAAAAAACATTTATCTTTAAAAAAAAAAACTGAAAAGCATTCTTTACCAGAAATGTGGCTTACTAGCTGTTCAGTGTTCCTCGGGGAGAATTTAAAAGGAACTGTCGACAATGACTTGTTACATTTCACTTGGTATTTCTGTCATGACAGAAACAAACAAACAAAGGCCAGGAAACCTGCCTTCTCTGAAGTTATCTTCTATGCATTTTTTCTCTCTTGATCCTATTTGCTTACTATTTGTTGATAAATCTTAGTGGTATATCATGTCCTAGGTAGGAAAAAAGTGATAATAATGACCGACTACCCTCTGTCTTTGGTTTCCTTATATTTCCATTTCTTTGCATTTAAAATATTGTAAGTTAACCCAGTTCTCAGAATAGTCTTCCCGACTTCTGTCAAATTTCTGCGAGCATAGTGTAGTTCTGGGTAACCAATCAGATCATAATCTCATAAGAGAAACTTCTCCTACCTAGAATAATTGAACTATACAGTTTTATGGCTTAATAAATGTGTGTGGAATTGAAGTTTTAAGTTTAAAGCAACATGGGACTTGTGCATCTTATGAAGCTAAAGTAGCTTGCAACCGTACAACACTCTCACAGAGACTGATAGGAAAAGTTAAATAAGATTGAAAATCACAAAAATGAACTTCAGAAAACATTCAGAGAGCTAGTGAAGCCATAATGACTGAAGAGGTCAAGTTTCTGAAGAAAAAACACTTGAAAGGGAAGAGTCATCATTTTATGGTGTTTTCCAGCACAGGCTGATTTAGATGCAGGCTGAATTATAAAAGTAAAACCAGCTGGAAATATGCCACATATGGGAGTATGGGAGGTTTATGGTGATCAATACAGAGAGTATCATATCTCTATCTAAATAGAGAGGGACACCTATGTGGGGGAGGGAACAAAACTAGGACATTATATTATAGTCTTTTCCAGTGTTCAAAGTTCCAAGGAGTATGAGTATAAAGAATACTATATCTAATATCAGAACAGAATGGCTACCAAAAACAACAAAAAAGAATTTGTTCTCAGCAGCCATAGGTAACAGAGCAACAAGACTAGGCCTAACTTTTCAACAGAAATAGTGGCAACTAAGAGACAACGATATGACATCTTTAAATGCTGGCAGAAATGGCTGGCAAAGTCTATTTCTTTACTGAAACTGTCCTTTGGAGTTATACAAAGAATATATGTTTCCAAATAAGCAAAAACTGAGATGATGATGATGCGTTGTTAGCAGATACCCAAGGAAAGAGATCACATGTTAAAGAAGAAAAGAAAAAACAGTGAAAAAGTATGTAAGACAGAAAAGGATCACACTAAATGTAGTCAGGTAAGTTAAATATATACAAGGTTAGTTATTACTAAGAATGAAATTTAACCTTAAAATAGGTATCCACAAAAATCTAGAAAATATGTAATTTGTAAGATATTAAGAATTTTCTTCCTGAAATTAAAAAAATTATAAAAATCTGTTATTATCCCTCATTTTCAATGGAGGATCCTAATCTATGCTTACTGTGTTGAAGAACTGAGAATCAGAACCCATTAAAATGATTATCTACACAGAAATTTCTAAATAAACAGTCATCTGTGAGCTGCATGAATCCAGCATTGGGCAGGAGAGAATGCCACTAGATAAAATCAATTGTGTTTATATTCCTGAAAAATAGATAGAAAATGAACATGCTAAAACCATACTAAGTAAAATAACTCAAAGACCATTAACCACTTGAGAATAAATCTAACAAAAGAAACATAAAAAATACAAGGTGATAAAACGTTCAAGTGAGGCAAACATGTCACAGCGGTTCTCACTGTGGCATCTGACCATCAAGAAAAAATGAGCAACCTCACCAACCACGTGTAAAATAGGTACCCTGCTGGCCAGATGACCTTTAAAACTTACATTGCAGTTTAAATTATTTAAGTCTTTTCAGTTTGCTGTCAGTTATGCTTATTACCAAATACTGGTTGTATCTTGGAATTAGACTTCAAAGCAGTCACCAGTAATTTGCTTAGCACTGTAAGAAATTCCATAAGGGTAACAATCTAAGGACATAAAAGAATACTTTTTTGCCTCTTCTACCTGATGAACTGACCTCCTTTCCGTAATATTTATGACTTCAGTGAGGAAAATGCATTCCAGAAAAATAGATATATTTACTTTCCTAATTATACACAAGAAAAGAAAAACCATTCTCAGCTACTGAATGATAAGTCAACAAGAAAATTCACAATTACTGAGTTAGATACAGTATTCTCACAACAACCCTTTGAAAGCATCATTATTATCCTGCTTGATAGATTTACGAGAAGATGCTTAAAGAAGAAAATACTGTGTGCCAAGACATGCTTCCAGTGACTGTCAGATCTTGGAGGACCAAGTCCTCATTACCTCACTATGCCCAGGGCATCTTTGTGTCTATGTAGTAAACAAATAAAGCAAAGTAGAGAGAGTGGGCATGTTCAATTTTACATTTAAAATGCTGGTATTTAATACAAATGACAACACGGGTTTTTTTTGTTGTTTTTTTTTTTTCCTGAGACAGGGTCTCGCTTTGTAGTTCAGGATGGTGCTGAGCTCACTATGGGACCACACGTTTTTTGAAAGGAGTCCTTTTAGACTGTGTTGAACAAATGCCTAACATTGAGTTCACCTGGGTTCCAGGCCTGTCTCCAGCTGAAGGTATCTGTCGTCCAGCTGCCAGTCATCTCTCCAATCCTGTTTTTCCCATTTCCAGAATGAGACAGCTGAACTTAATTCATGGTTTTTAAATTGTTTTCTTTCTTATGAATTATATAGAAATATCTCTGGGTCCTCTGTAGGGCAAGAGTTTGTGGTTGATTGAAATCAAGTTCCAAAGCCTTCATTCTTATGGAATATACGGGGGCAGCATGTGGTAGACAGTGTCCTCTGCGTTTTGACTCCGGTCATGGCCATGTCAATTGTCTGGGTCAATGAAATATGAGCAGGTGAAATAGGAACAGAAACTTCAAATGTGCCTTGTTTAGAGCTTTCCTCTCTTACACTTCCTCATCTACCACAAGAACAGCTCCTGCCTGCTACTATCTGTTTAACCTGAGATCCACGATTCAGGTAGAGGAGCAGACTTGAGCCCAACCCAGATGACAGCCAACGGAGACCCGCTCAAGGAAGCTCTGCTGGCAATGAAGGTCGCTGAAAGAGAACTCTAAGATGAGAAGCTGCCGTGGCAAAGCTGTGTAAGGAAGCGCGTCAGGAGAAGGCAGGGAGAGGCTCCAGAAGTCCTATTCATACATCAGTAAGCATGGTAACGTTTTATTTTGAGAACGGATTTTCCATCTAAAAGTTTGGAAAATGCTGACATAGATGCTTAATTACTTCAAGAGGTAAGATTTTATGCCTGGAGATTAACTTTATAAATAATAAGGTAACTACTAGAAAGCTATCCAAAACTACCTCTTAGTAGATAAGTGAGCATATCAGAAAACAAACATGAACCAAAATATTCCCTTATATTATAAATTATAAGCATAGATTTTTTTTTTTGAGACAGGGTTTCACTTTTGTAGTTCAGGCTGACCCTGAACTCACAATGTAGCCCAGGCGTGCCTCAAACTCTCAGCAATCCTCCTGGCTCTGCCTGCCGAGTGCTGGGATTACAGGTGTGAGCCACCACGCCCCGCACTGTGCTATGTGATGCTGAGGATCTCACTCGGGACCTTGCGCTTGCCAGGCAGACGCCGGAATCACTGAGCTACATCCCCAGACCATTCATTCATAGATCTTAATATCTATCAACATAGGGAATTTGTTCAATATATGTGGCTTTGAGGATAAAAATTATGGTATACAAGACAACGGGGAATTTCTCTATAAAAATATTTTAAGATTCAACTATACTCAGATAAGTCAGCAGCCTACTAGAGGTGAGAAGGAACTTCCCCCTCGTGGGAAGATCTATGGTTTCCAGTTGTTAACAGTAACAGTTAACATTGTCCTCCACTAATTCTTGATACTATTTGTGAGTCCTAAGAGAATATCAAAGAAGGCTACCTATCATAATGAATTATTCTGGATATAAGCATTTTAGATCTCAAGAGGACCTCATGTATTCTGCATGAGACATATTCATAAATATTGAATACCTGTGCCAGAAACTGCTAAAATAAAGGTGTATTTCCTAAAGCTAAAAGGGTCTAACTAAATCTATTTTGGTTTCTTCCTACAATTATCTTGTTATTAAGATGGAGATCTCATTACCACTCAAAGGCTACTATGATTTAGATGTTTTTAAAAGTCTCCCTGAATCCTCATATATGTGGAAGGTGATTAGATCATGGCAGCACTATTATACTCATTAGTAGATTTATCCACTGAGTTCAGTAGCTCAACATGATGTTAGGATGTGGGTCCTGCCTTGTGGAAGTAGATAACCGGAAGTATGGTGTGAAAAGTCTATTCTTATCCTCAGGTGCTCCCCTCTCTCCCTGTTTCCTAGATGTGATTGGCTGAATGTCTTTTTCTCCATCATTCCCCTCTACCACCTTATTTCTATAGTGGAATCTGCCAAATTTATCAGGGTCAGGTATTTTGTCCCAGTGATGAGGAAGTGACCAAGGAGCTATAGCTAGTACATAAATCAAACAGTTGCTGTGACTATATCTAACCATGTGGTTCAAGAGCCTTTGAAAGTGGTTCTTGGAAACAGTGAAAAAGATCTGGAGATGCCAGGTAGAGCAGCTGTAACATGCTATAGAATGAGATTGATGAGAGATTAAGGTCAGAGCCTGGGTAAGCAGAATGCTAATAGAAATGTCCACAATAAAGCTCATGCCCAAGAGGGGATGAGTCCATTAGTGGTTGGACTAGAGGCCATATATGCTACACTCTAGCAGAAAATGTGTGTCTAATTTGTCCATCTCCTGAGATGCTACTAAAATTAATGATACTGAGCTAATTCATCTGGATGAGGAACTTTGGGGGAAGTCCAATATTTAGGTTGTGCTGCAGATACTGCCGTCTCCCTTTAGCCAGATCTATGGTGAGAATGAAGAGCAAGTATTAGCAATAAATTATATGAAAGGTTTTCAGACTTAATGGAAAACAAATGTCTAAAAATTGGGGCAACAGAAGATGTTTTCTGAAAATATTAGCATTAAAATGTATCCCAGTGCTTTGTCTCATAACAGTTGGCAAGAGTGTCTGATGGCATTTCAAGAACCGGGAAAACCTATCCACCATAGGCTCAAGGGTGAAAAACTGACAACGTTTCATTTAAGAAGACATCCTCTAGACCCTCCAGGCCAGAAGTGTTACCTAGGGAATTTGTTCCCTGGAATCCTGTCACGGTGTTCTCCTATTCAGGCACAGAGAGATTTATTGACTTACTGATAGGAGGTGGAGTCTGGTTGGAAAAGGTAGTTTAGTGGGGAGTGTAATCTGGAAGAATTTACCTTCCTTCCATGCTCCTCTCTTCGCTGTCCCTGCCTTCTGTCTGCCATGCCCTGAACAGCTCCCCCTCTGTCATGACTCTCTGCCTTGCTGTCCTGCCTGGAAGCCGGCCACGCATGAACTGAAATGTGAGCTGAATGTCTAGAACATCCATTTTGAAGACATCTCAAAGACCAAATAAATAGACCCCGTTACATGCAATTAAGAGCTTCTGTCTGGGGTCCGTACTCTGATTTCTCTGAATGTAAGCTTTTACATTCTGTCTGGGCAACCTCTGAAGCCTCTCACTCCTCTGTCTTGAAAGTGCTTTTTATTATTGCAGAAGTCAACAACGCTACAACATACCCCATGTGTTGGACAACTTGAGGTTTCCTATCTCCACTTTGGGAGCCTTCTGAATCACTGTCTAATAACAATCTAAGTGATGATTTTTCCAAGGAGTGGTAAGTTTTGGGTTCTGACTCTGTATGTCCAGTTTTGTCACGAGGAATTATGAAAAATATGACTTACAGCAAGAAGTCCGCTCTCACTGTGAAGCTTCCCTTTCTCTCTCTAAAACCTTAGGGTCCTGCTTCTCAAATTTTAAGTGTATCCACATTCTCCGGAGGGCTTGGTAAAGCGTGCACTGTTCAACTCCACCCCCAAACCCAATTCAGTAGATCTGGGCTGAGTAGGAGTTTTTAGGCAGTACTAGTATAGATGGCCCAGGAATGTTAGAGAAAAATTATAAAGACTTGAGTAAGCATCATTATTGATCTTTAGCTTCTTCATTTGTAAAACAAAGGTGACATATTAGCCCCTCAAAGAGTTTGTTTTTCTATCAAAGAGTAGTAAAGAACTATCTTAAAATGGCCTGTGTTCCTTGCCCTATAACTTCAATACCATTGTGATTCCATTCTCTGTGGACATGCAGTGTGTTAAATACTGAACTGGGGAATGACGAGTTCTTTATTGGAAAGAATGCATTGCTTGTGTTTCTGCTGCTCTTTTCTTAACATGTCTACAATGTAAATGTATTCTTCCTGGGGAGAAGCATTCCCACACTTTCTCTGTCTGCACTTCCTTGGAAAGTGGAGGAAAATCCTTTGCAAATGATCCCGGAGTCCTGGGAGACGCTGTTACAAAACTATTTGCTAACTAATGATCTTGGCTTTAGCATCTTTCCAGGATTAAGCAGAGGAAAGGAAATGAGGTTCCCAGATATTTTAATAAAGATGTGGGCTTTAAAGTTTCCCTTAGTACAGTGTTCCTGATGTTCCTCTGCTCGTCCTTTCTCCCTCCAAAGCTTCTAATATATTCTACCACATTGAAGACAGAAATTTATGTGGAAGACAAAAATTCCTCATTTGTATTACATGTTGCCTTTCATCGGGTCCTAATAAGTGAATAATTACTGTCCTGAGATAGGTAGATTTATTAGTTAGTTAGAAAAACAGAGTGAAACTAGAGAAAATACTCCAGGTCGAGTCAGAGGTTCACACTGGCCACCTCACAAAAGCACCAGGCTTGGATTTACAGATTGGCTGAAAGGTACCAGAGTCTAGTAGATTATTATCTCCATTCTGGTTTCCTTGGCTCCAGAAGACTCCTTCGGCTTGCAGGGCAATTCAGTTCCCACGACGATGGTCCCTTTTGGGAGGGTAATCCTATCATGAGGCAGACTGGGACACGGATTTTCCCAGAAGTTGAGATGACTGCGAGTTTAGCTCATTGGCCAGGGACTTCTAGACGTTGGTCCAGGCTGTTGGAATTGGATGGTGTAAAAGTTGGTAATCAGATATCTCTGTAAATCCTACAAATTAATTGCTCTTTCCTTAGTATCTTCTGTTTTTGAAAGAGGAAGCTGTATGCTAAGTAACGCTTGAGTTAATAATCCTTGTTTGGCCAAGTTTTCCTAAGTGATAACATTCCTAGTGCAGGGTAGGGTCTGACTCAGAGTTTTAAGGTAAGAGCAGAGACACAAAATTCACTTACTTCCACCTCACTCCACAAAGAATGACTGCGATCACAAAGTCAACCAACAATAAATGCTGGCGTGGCTGTGGGGAGAAAGGAACCCTTCTACACTGTTGGTGGGATTGCAGACTTGTGCAACCATTGTGGAGATCTGTGTGGAGATTTCTCAGAAAACTAGGACTACGGGTCCCATTTGACCCTGCTATACCCCTGCTAGGAATATACCCAAAAGAACTTAAAAA
>PVIC010055080.1:0-11347 GCA_004025085.1 Thryonomys swinderianus | reverse complement strand
GGGAGGCAGAGACAGGAGGATTGCTGAGTTCGAGGCTTGCCTAGGCTACATAGTGAGCTCAGAGCCAGCCTGAACTACAAAATGAGACCCTGTCTCAAAAAAAAAAAAAAGATAGCTTTACACATCCACCAAATAGCTAATATTTTGAAAATAGACAATACAGAGAATAACTAGAATTTTCATATATATTTCATGGGAAAGTCAGCCAGAGATTGCCAATTATAAATGTGGACTTTCTATTCAACCTAGTAATCCAATTTTAGTATATGTGCTGCCGAAGCGAGCAGCAACCTAGTAATCCAGATCCTATTTACCCAAGATGATGTCCATATAAATGTAATCAAATGTTCAGAGATTTCATTAGTAAAAGACCCAAACAAAAAATAACAAATATCTCATGGATTGCAGATTGAGGTATACAACATACTTCTGAATGAGAAAAAAAAAAAGGGCACAATCTATAACTTAGATGAATCTCAGAAGCAGCAAGCCAGACAAAATACCAGATATCACTCAATTTCACTTCTATGGAAAAGTCAAAAATATAGAAAGCAGTAATAACTGACTACAGCTTGCAAGAGATGATAAAGTGGCATGAAGAAACTGAAGAGATGTTCATTCTGATGTTGACTAACTGCCTAATTAAAATTTAAACCGTTAGGTAAATTTTACTATGTGTATGTTACTAAAGCTAACTTTTCAGTTACAGAAACAAGGCACTTTTATATCTTGAATATTTGTCTTTATTCTGAGCTTTACTTAAATTTCAGTCAGGCAAACTTAATTAAGACTTTGTCAGTTATATATTTTTTTGAGACAGGGTCTCGCTTTGTAGTTCAGGCTGGCCCTGAGCTCACTATGTAGATCAGGCAAGCCTGGAACTCAGCAATCCTCCTGTCTCTGCCTCCCGAGTGCTGGGATGACAGGCGCAAGCCACCACACCCGGCTTTATTCTAGTAGTTTTTATTCAAAGTTCAAGAAAAACACCAGGATTGTGGTGCTTGGGGTCAACCATTCAGGTGAAGTTATTCATGAAATAAGTTGCAGATGTGCTGCTATCACTTGGGGAGAATGTGGAACTAGAAACATATCATTTGCAGAAATTGGTAGAAGCCAGAGTTCATAAAATTGTATTATTTTCTCACTCATCTCTCACTTCTTAGTAATCAACAAAACCACAGAAACTGCTTAGCCAAATTTTTAAAGGGTCAGCTTTTCCACCAGATAAGTGTTAACACTATTAAACATCTTTTCAGTATAATACATTTCTGTCTCTAAACTGAATTATCTCACCTGGTTTAATTTTTCAGTGTGAATCAGCTTTGAAGTCTTCCCTGTACTGAATGTGGAAGTCTTCTCCATGTTCATTATTTCCTTAGGTGGTTCCATGTTTGAAGTGAGTTGTGAAAAACATGGTTTTGCAACTGGGCAGCCTGTAGAATATGACCCTCTTTTCATTCTAAATGGCTGGGTAAAAATTTTACCTTTTATGAATAACAAAAGAAGAAAAATAGTCACTACCAATTCCTAGCTTATTTTTTGGTGGTTACACGCAGACTGCTGGCAATTAACTGCCTTCAACCCATAAAAATTAAAGGAACTTTCTATTTTTATATTATATTGGTAAAACTTACATACCATAGAAGAAAACCGTAAGATATAAGCATTTTATCAAAAAGGTTGAGGCTATCTAAAACTATTTAATGTCACCTGAACATAATTGCAGAAAAGCAGAATAGGTAAAAACCTAAAAAGCTGTATCTCATTTAGGACACCAAAATGTCTCCAGCTAAGTGATTAGAATTATGCTTATCAAGCTGAATAATCTAGTAGTATGGAAAAAGTAAAACTAAAGAACAAAAGATATTATCCTACCGAGAGTTTAAGTGTTTTTTTTCTTCAGTATCTGTAGGAGGGAGAAATATCACTGGGTAAGTGTATTCTGTTTTCAACGAAAGATGTATCACTGGAAATCACCATGGCCTAGCTCTTTCTTTACCAAATAAACCAATTAATTCCAAGATATCTTTGAAAAGGGGGCCATGGATAAAGCACAAGAGAAAGACAATCACTGGGAAAGAATATCCACCCCTACCTATTCAAGTAAGTTGGCAAACATCTTTACACAATTCCACCTTTTGTAAGTTTAACAGCACGACTTAGTTTCCCTAAGTCTGAGTACCTCACGAACATTGATAAAGATGAAGGTTAGACCTAAAACATCCAGTAGCCTCAAGCCTTTTCTTGCCACATCACATCTTTGTGTACTCTTCAAACTACACTATCAACCACAATTTAAAAGCTGCTTTGTAAACACGTGATGCAGTTTCACGATTCACCTCGATTAATTTAAACATGGACTTTGAAGAAAAGCAAAAAAATCCTTGAAATAGGCATAAAATCCTCAAACAGATTGTCCCTCTTTTCATTGTATAAACTTTATACTGTCAAGAAGAATGACAAATAATCACACTAGTCCTGGGCCTTTAGCTACCACGTCTGAGCCTACTGAACTCTGGGTGCTTCACAGGCTCCTTACATTTAATGGAAGATCCTCAGTTAGCATGTCTCTATTTTAGAGATGGGGAAACTAATGCTTAGAGTAAATAATGTGTGAGATCACTCAGCTTGTATGTGGTACAGCCAGGTTTCAACTTTAACAAACCTATGCAGCTTAGCTATTACCTATGTCTATATGTAATGACTTCCTCAAAATTTTCTCACAATACAATTATTAATGCCAACATTCTTACCTGCTGGCCATTCTCTATGCTTTTCCTCTGATATGCTCTTCTTCAGCATCAATAAAGAACCTGCTCTGGTCTGCTCTACAGAAATAACATCTGAAGCTGCATTCAGCACTTCAAACATAGAGATGAATCCATATTGCATATACTGAAATGATCGTCCAAATCGCTTGGTAAATGCCTTTTCAAAATCAGAAAGGAGAACAGGAGACAATGCCAAGAGGTCTTTCAACTCACTCTTCACAACAGCGGGAAGAATAGGAGGTATCCTTCCTCGGTAAGGCACTCGACGAGGATTTGTTCGAGAGCAAACACTGGCTCTTCCCTTCTGCATGGAGTTTTGAACCTTATGGCTACTCCTCTGTTTTGCAACTAAACTTGCTATTCCTTTGGTGGATTCATCGGGAATGGCTAAGGAGATATGGCAGGGAGGAAAAAAAAAATCACATTTAGGTGAAAATCTTACTTCCCTTATCTTTTGTACCTATGTTTATACAGACAATTCTTAACTTTTTCTAGGTTGAATGGTAAACATAAAGCCTTTAGTTCCTCATTTCTTGCATTCTGGGCAAAAAACTGCTAGTTCCTTTACTACAAAATGAAAGAACTCAATGGTTGACATCCCTGATCACGACTGTACCTCTAGGAAGATTTGGGGATGAAAAATTTCCCTACAATGAATTGTGTGTGTGTGTACATGTGTGTACACATGCTACCCCCATGTATTTATGTTATGGAACTTGAAACAAATTTGTTTAAAACTATTGCTATGATTCTTCCAACTTAAGGTACAGTAACCTGAAATGAAAATTCAGCTCTTTTAAGTATAGGTATTTAGTTTTTTTGCTGTGGTACTAACAGCTCACAACACTGAAGACTTCTCACCCCTTCTCCAATAAAATTAAAATTCATTGCCTGGGTTGTAAGATTAACTACAGACCTAAAAAAGTTATTTACTAAGTGATTATCTTTAATTACAAAGTTTATAGACCTTCAAAAATCATAAACCTACCTTTCAGGATCACAGTACCATCCCCACAGGGGCACACACTAACCACTTCTGGCATGTCCAACACCAGCTCCATAGTGGACCGGTACCCAAGGATCTGGAGTGGCAGATGGTTGCCAACCATCAAAAGGTACTCCTTTTCCAACTGATGTGGAGTCAAACCATCTTTAGTGGAAATAAGAAGTGACCTTATTTCTTTCCTCAGACAGTCCTGTATACGCTCTTGTTCTGACATTGTACCCAACAGAATTTAAGAACGAAACTTCACTAATGAGGAAAAGCCGGCAAACCTGTGAAATTAAAACGAGCAGTAATGAACAGACAACTAAAATGAGAGTTTTAAAACAGATACAGCTGAACCAATATTGTGAAGATGTTCTGGGACTTACACATCTCAAAGCGGCCAGAGTTGAAAACCCAAATCTCAACCTGTGTTGAAGAATCTGCGTCTGTCTCAAGAAGTCACTGTTCCCGTCTAGCTGGGAAAGCCAGCTGGGCTCACTTTCTTAGTTACGAGCGAGAAGTGCGTTAACTCAGTCTCTTTGAAGGAGCTAATATCCACCGCAAATTTTACCAAATGGAATCTCTCAGGACTCCTTGGGAACCAATGCACCACTACAAACGCTCCTGCCGGTATTTTTTCTTCTGCCCAGAACAGACAGGAAGGCTCTGGCTTCTTCTAACCTCGAGTTAACGACCACCTTGATCTCCTGCCCACGCTAGCCCCGTCGGGGGCCTTCCCTGCCCCCACGACCCGAACTCCACATGGGGGAGTTTCCTTCCTCCGGCCCTCAGGCTCCCGGCGAGCTGGGGCAGAGAGAAGGCGGGAGACCGGCAGCGGGAGCAACCTCGATGGCCCGGTACGGACCGAAGAGCCGAAGGGCCGTTGCAGACGGAGAGTCCCAGCCGCCGCCGGTCCAGGCGCAGAGCCACGCCCCGCCCCGGGCTAGGACGCGCGCATGCGCACCGGGGCGGCAGGAGCCGTCAAGCCGCACTTAGCAGGCGGTGCCCGAGCGCACGTGGCCGGCGGACCGTTGGGATCGACCCGGCGCCCGGGCTTGTCTGGGGTCTCGCTGCTCGGCAGGGCTCCCGGGGCAGCGTGGACCGCCACGGGGGATCGGCCGCGCCTATCTCCTCAGACGCAGCGTGATGTACAGCCCGAGGGGGCCGGAGCCTCCTGGGCCTCTCCAACCCCTGGGGCGGGCCGGAAGCGCAGTAGCACCTGTAGGGTAAGGTTAAGAGGAAGCGCCCAGGTCCGAGGAGCCAAGATTCTGGGTCGTTAGGTTTTTCTGACTCTTCATTGAGAATCACCGTGTTGGATAGAACTGGTTCCTGAGAGAGGAGGCTGGAGGGGTTTTCGAAAGAGCAAACGACTCGGGTTCACTGGGCATAATAGAATTGTGAAACGAGGGAGAATGTAATTGTTGGATTGGTGGAATAAGATCTTTGAAAAATAGAAAACTGGTTTTAAGGGTTAGGAATTGAGAAGGATAGTACAAGGACTTTTATAATGTACAGTCCAATTAAAGAAACAAGGCAAACAGAAGGATCTCATGCCCTGTGAAGTAATTTTTTTCTTTGCTCTCTGGCTGTGGGACCATCCCCAGTAACTGCACTTCACAGCCTATCTGGATGATTCCAGACCTCTTCACTCTGTTTTAATCTTGGGCATGGGGCTTCATGGCTCCTGCCTTCCCCACCCTCAACCTTCCTCTACCTCTGACTAAGAGAGTCTAACACTGTGTGCTGCCAAAGAAGCAATATCTCATTGTCTTAGGTGAGTCCTTGCACTGGTCCTTATGCTACGCCATTAGTCTTAATAAAGTCCTTTGGATGATGTATGTGTTGCCTACTTGTGGTTTATAATTTGAATAGTACAGGCTGAACTTGGACTTAACAGCTGAGAACACTAGAGTTAACCACTGGTGCTGAAAGTGGTCGGCAGCAGGGGGTTCAAACACTGAGGGCAGCCAGTAGCCAGAGTGGGAAGGAGACCAATGGACAATTGCTGGGAGTTGCCATCTTTGGTCTCCAGAAGCATTCCTGAGAGCTGTTACTTCCAAATGTCAGGAGAATGGTCGGAGGGCCACTGACTCTTAGAGTTGATGCCTGCATTAAAAGTTCAGAACCCAGCACTTGGGAGGCAGAGACAAGAGGGATTGCTGAGTTTGCGGCGGCTTGCCTGGGCACCATAGTGAGCTCAGGGCCAGCCTGAACTACAAAGCGAGACCCTGTCTCAAAAAGCAAAAAAAAAAAAAAAAGTTCAGAACCGGTAACTCTCAAGAAAGCTACCCTTTGCCTATTTGTGATTTCTATCCAAGCTTAGCAAGAAAACCCTCAGCTGATTGGTATCAAAACCAAAGGGTTGCCAAGGAATTTGAATCAAGGAAGACACCTGAGGACAAACGTGGTGCTTGCCTGTAATCCCAGCACTCTGTGAAGCTGAAGCAGGATTGCAAGTTTGAGCACCACTAGCTGGACAATTTACCAAGACCTCTCTCAAAATATAAAAGGGGGCTTACCCCACAAGTGCAAAGTCCTGAGTCTGATCCCTGGTACAAAAAGTGGTGGGGGGAGGCTGGAGGTATACCTCAGTGTAAAGGTTCTGGAAAAAAAAAAAAAGCCCAAGGGAACCAAATGTTCCATCAATGACCTAAGATGACTGAGCAGTCTCTGAAAGAGAAAATAGACAAGGTTTATACCCAGTTTATAATAGGATGGGCAGGGTGAGTAGAAAATTAACAAAAAGTTCCCCCAAATTTAAAGACCCAATTCAAAAATGGACATCTGAAATGAACAGACACTTTTCAGAGATGAAGAAATGCTCAACATCACTGGCCATTCGAGAGATGCAGATGAAAACAACTCTTGAGATTTCATCTCACTCCACAAAGAATGGCTGCTATCTTGAAATTAGCTAGCAACAAATGCTGCTGAGGTTGTGGAGAAAAAGGAACCCTTCTCCACTGTTGGTGGGAATGTAGACTAGTGCCACTATTAAATGGAGATCAGTGTGGAGATTCCTCAAAAAACTAGGATTAGGTTCCATTTGACCCTGCTATTCCCCTGCTGGGAATAATCACAAAAGAATTACAAGATTCCTATCACAGTGACATATGTACACCCATGTTATAGCAGCTCAGTTTGTGATAGCTAAATCTTGAAAACAACCCAAAAGCCCATAAACTCTAGACTGGATAAAGAAGATGGGTTTTCTTCTAAAATGGAGTATTACTCTGCCATAAAGAATGATGAATCATTCATACTTAAATGGATGTACCTTCAGGATGTACTCATAAGTGAAATAAATAGATCACAGATGTGCAGATATCATATATTTTCTCTGATATGAGAAACTGGTTGTAAATGTGTTCTAGAATGCATGATTGATATTGTGAAATAGTAAATATTCAAAGGATAATGGGTTTAGGGGTAAATAATGAAGAAAGAAAAATTAATGTTAAAAAAGGAAACAATGCTTGTGTATATAGGGGTGTGGGGGAGGTAGGGTGGGTAGGGGAAGGGGAAAATGAGAATTAAGTTGTGTCATATACTGGTACAAATTCTCAATGTCGAGTGTAATTGTGATGTATGTGTGTGTGTGTGTATATATATATATATGTACACATATATATATAAAACCAATAAAATATACCAATAAAAAAGAAAATTAACAAAAAGAAAAATAGTAAGATACATAGATGGATCCAGTATTGCAATATTTGAATGACAAAAGTTATAGCAACAACAAAGATTGGTGGGTGAGATAAAAATATCCCAGAGTTGAATGAAAATGTTAAGTCCAGAATTTGAGTCCACTGAGCCCTTAGAATAATTAATTTTAAAAAATAATCTTATTTTGGAAAAAGTCTAAAGGAAAGGGAATTGTGATTTTTTGTGTGTGTGTAGAAACAGGTTACCTATAAAACAGGGAACTTCGGTTGCCATTGAATTTCTCAATGAAGCAATATCTTCAAAACTAAACCTGGAACCTTTTACCTGAAAAATTAGCATTAGGGTTGGAGAGAGTAAAACCATTATCAGACATGCAAGGATTCAAAAAGTTTGTCATGCCACTGAGTGATGAAAATGATTCCAGAAAAATGAACAGTGAATTTAAAAAATCATTCTGGATTCTCATCCACAGCTAGCTATAAGGAGAGAGAACAGATAGCCAAACACTTTACTCTTAGATTACCTGATTTTTTTCCCCAATAACTGCCAAAGTTAATTTTGAGCCCTATTTTACATATTACATATATGATAATATATTACGTTTTACATATACAGAAATGAATAATGATGCGAGTGATGCAATAAAAATACAAAATTTATGGCTAAGTCAAAAGTTGCTTGGTATATAATGTAAAACAAAGGGACTTTTTAAAAGATAATTTTGAAACTAAATCCCAGATCAGTAACTACAAATGTTGGGGTGTTTGAAGTTGCTTCATTAAAGAGTACTAAACACTATTTGGAAGAGTAGCTGCAGTTGGAGTCAGGGCCTGATTGGGTTTACAAGGAAGTTAATAGGAGTGAGGTGGTATCTGTCTCTCTCTACAGTTGTTCAGGGGTGAGGTACTGCCTTCTATATGCTGTTCTGGTGCACCACTTGGTACTTCCTGTCTCAATGGTGCTTCTTCCACCACTGAGTTCCAATGTAGGAATTCTGACAGTTGCCAAGATTATTTGTTTCAGCTATTCATTTGGCGAGTAGGGCCCACAACCATACACTAACACACTGCTACTGCTACCTGAAGGTGAACTTGAACTAGAATCCATTATCTCCTAAAACGTGTAACTCAAAATATGGATGTGACATTTTAGGTCCCAGAAAATAGAATTAATAAATGGTGGTCAATCAAAAGTCTGGGTTTGATTTTTTTTTTCATTTGTCTGTTAAAGATTCCAAAGCCTCTGAGGAAAGTCTGAGATGAGAGTTTGCTCTGTTAGGTTCAGGATTTCTGCAGCATCCTTCCTCAAGACTATGCAGGCTTTGCTCCACTGTGGATCTGGAGTCTGATTTAATGCTGAGGATAGCATCACAAGTCTCTCTAGCTCATAAGATGCCTCTGTTCCCCAGATCTAGAATTGTATTTTGTTGATTTGTTGTTTATACTAAAAAAAGACTTAGTGGTTTGTTTGTTTGGTTTATTCCTGGGGAAATCCTACAGTTAATTAGCTGCAACCGGAAAACTAACAGACCAGTGGGCTCTTCACACCCGTCTATTATGACAGCCAACACCCACTTTCCTGTAATTAACTGCCTCCACCTGTCTCCTCTGACCTTGCTTATGTCAGGGAGTGTTTCAATTGCAGCTGCCCTTATCAGCATTCTTGCCTTTTCTAAGTAAAGATTTATCTGTGTAACTGTATCTTATGTGTTTAAAGTTTTTGGAGCCTGAATTTATACCTTATGAATAAGGATGAGAGACTCTTGAAAAACATAGCAATGGAGTAAGATTTTGTGTTACTTTTCTTAGTGCTGAGACAAAATGCCTGACAGCCAAAGTTGAAAGAAAAGGGGTATATTTGCTTACAGTTCAGCTCATAGTCATTTGGCTCTGAGGCTGGGATGGCAAATCAGCATCACAGCAGAGAAACAACACAATATGCACAACGCAGCAAGGTGAGTTCACGAGGCCCACAGTGTAGCAAGGGCAATAAGGGAGAGAGCTTCGCTGCATCTTTTTGCCTTTTATCCTATCCAGACTAAAGGATCAGGGCGGTTCTAAACCACTCGCTCATGTGGAGTGGTTCAGTAACTGCGCACCCTTAATCCCGGCGTCACGCATTCCAGATTCAGCTGCCTCTGACCACATGAGGCTTTGGGGACACCCGGACCCCAACCATAGCACTCATGATAGAATCAATACAAAATTCCTGCCTCCCAAGTGTTTGAACATTATGCTGATTTGGGGCCATTTGATGCTATTATTTTCATCCATTTTCTAAATCAGTTATTCCAAGCCTTTACTCTTCCTCTGAACTTCTTATCCACTGCCCCCCACCACTGGAATATGACTTCACTCCAGTTGCCATGCAAAACGGAGGCTCTCACACATGAAGTTCTTCAACTTCAAGCCCAAGTTGCTAAACAGTTTCCTTCTGGTCTCTGAGTAAAACAGTCATCCATCCTATTCTTTATTCTACCCTTCAACACTTCTAGGCCCATGAACACAATACTGTCTGCTAAAAATCTCTTTCCTATAATACAATACGCATTATATGTATTTGATTCTTTTTCACTTACACACACATGGACTCAGAGCAAGATAAAACCAGTGAGAAACAAACAGTTCCCTTTACCCGCATTGTGGAGAGCCAAAGGGCAACCGTGCCCAAAAGATAGCGCTGAGGAAGTAGGTCAGGTGGTCTGAACCGCTGAAAAACAAGCCTATATCCACTGAAAAACGAGTCTATATTTAGGCATTGCCTGTTCACCCGGTTCGCTTCCCTGTATAGCCGCCTATCCTGGAATGCCACGTGTCCTCCAGGCATTGGCTGATGACTATGTATATATAGTGGGAGATGCCTGTGAAACAGAGCCTTTTTTGTTTTTGCTCGAGCAAAGGTTCCTGAATAAACAGCAGAAAGAAGAGTTCGCGGTCGTGTCTTCCTTGCTGGTCGAGGGGAAGCGACAACTGGTGGCCCGTATGGGGATCCTGACTTCCACTGCTGCGGCTCAGAACTTTCTGCTGTCAGGGTAGCTAGCTGGTAAGTCCCCAGGTAAGGTGGGGACCGATCCAAGACCCCGGAAAAGGAGGCGATTCCTAATCATCAAGGATTAGGCGAAAGTTCCCAGGTAAGTTGGGACAATTTCAAGACCTCGGAAAAGGAGGCGATCCCTAATCATCAAGGATTAGGCAAGGCTTGCCACGTAAGCGGGCAAAGCGAAAGTAAAAGGCAAATATGGGCCCTGCTCCGTCGCACCCAATTTTTTTGGCTCTTCAAGTGCTTCTTCAGGCAGAAGGTCTGAAACTAAAGAAAAGCACTCTAGAACGGTTTCTTTCAGAATGTGATAATATAGCTCCATGGTTCGCCGTGTCAGGTAACTTAACCTTGGAAAGTTGGAAAAAATTAGGGAGAGATCTAGATGGCGCGCGGACGCAGGGTTTCCTTAAGCCAGGAGTAAAACCTGTGTGGACCCTTGTCAGGGACTGCCTCAGAGATGAAAGGTGTGTTAAAGCCGTAGAGAAAGGCCAAGTGGCGCTGGAGCAGATTAAGGAACAGCGGTCCGTTAACTCAGACAAAGGAAAGGCAGGGAGCAGTTCTACATCAGGGGGTGAGTCAACATCAGAGAATGAGTCCACGGACTCTGGTGAGGAATTAGTGCAAAGGCTTGAGAAGATTACGGGGAAGAAAAAAAGAAAAAAGAGGGGAAGCTTTGATCCGGGACCTACCACTTCCGCTCCCCCTCCTTACCATGTTGCTGGGACCGGTGCGACCGGAAGTTCCTTTTGCCCAGAGGTTTGGCATGCCGTTCGTACAGAATTGTCCCTAATGTGCCCAGTATTCCAAGACCAGGCAGGACAGCGCTACCATGAGCCCTTGGACTTTAAAGTTATTAAAGGCCTTGCCGAATCGGTGC
>PVIC010055079.1:0-11351 GCA_004025085.1 Thryonomys swinderianus | reverse complement strand
AAGAGAACATTGAGATAAAAGCTCTCAGTTCTGGGCCGGAGGGTTAGCTCAGTGGTTCCGGCGCCTGCCTCGCAAGCGCAAGGTCCTGAGTTCGATCCCCAGTTACCACATATAATGCTGGGCATGGAGACACGCCCACCAACAATCAACACTGCATACCACAATGCCAGGCGTGGTGGCTCACGCCTGTAATCCCAGCACTGGGGAGGCAGAGACAAGAGGATTGCTGAGCTCGCAGCGGCTTGCCTGGGCACCATAGTGAGCTCAGGGCCAGCCTGAACTACAAAGCGAGACCCTGTCTCAAAAAGCAAAAAAAAAAAAAAAAAAAAAAAGCTCTCAGTTCTACCTGCACACAAAGAGAAGGCCCTGTTAGAGCTCAAGGAATGTTTGTGGAGGACTGCAGAAAGGAGCACCAATTGAAAACCCAGATATTACTCTTCAGTCTTCCACAGTTCTAAAGCCCACCACCCTCCTCCCAACTAACCAACAGGTAGAACTGAAGGGAACAAATCACTGACCAGAATTATCCAGTTTCCCTGATCTGTGAGACCAGCCACTGACAGAATGGCAAGCACATGGTTCACTGATGGCAGCAGTTTCACAAAGGATGGCATTAGGAGGGCAGCATGCCATAGTCAACCTTACCAGACTGCTGAGGCAAGAGTACTCCCTCCTGGGACCTCAGCCCAAAAGGCAGAACTTACTGCCCTCATTCAGGCTCTTCAATTTGCCCAGAGCAAGAGGGCCAAGATATACTGATTCCAAGTATGCCTTTCTGATCTTACACACACATGCTGCCATCTGGAAAGTGGGGACTTCTGACCAGCCACCAATAAAACACAGACCAGAGAGTCTCAACTTGCTGAGGGATATCAAGCTTCCTTGGACTTTGTCTCCTAAATTCAGAGGTAGATTTGGCTACCAAACTAGCTGTCCACCAAATATCTCCAGCCCATCAATAACTCTCCCATAGTCTACTTTTAGGATCTTAACTTGAAGCCAGGGTACTCTACAGAAGAGCTTCAGATGATTCATGATGAGGAAGGAGTTCAAAAAGTCCATGGTGCTATGTGAGAGCCCGGCTGTTCTTACCACAATGACCACAGTGCCAAATCACAAAGTCATTAAGTGCCTACAGGATGCCTTTCATTTAGGGTAAGGTATTACTGCCACTGTGCAGACAGGCTTGTTATAGGGCCCTGAGTCACTCCAGAAACTTCTTGTGGGCTCCTTCAGCCTCTCACTGGAACTACATTGGGAGGGATTTTATCTGTTTTTGAAAATGAAAACAATCAGTTCACACATATGTTTATTACTGAAACACTTTTCTTCCTGTGTGGCACTAAATTCTTATTTGTCTTCTACAAACAGAAATATGTACCCTTGTTTTATCTGGCCCAGGAAATCAATATACCACCTAATAACCAATTCCTTCCAGTTACTGTAGCTACTGAGACAACAGCCAAGCAAGCCACAGAATTCATTCCCCTCCTAGTGGGTCTGGGCAAAGCAAGTGGAACAAGCACTAGAGTAGGAGGACTAAATGATACAGGGGATTAGGGTGGAGCAAAGCTGGCTGGGGAAGTAGACATGACCTGTTAATTATACGATCCTAGAACACATGCACAGAACAGCCCTCAAAACCCTGCACATGGACTTCTCTTGTGAGAGCTTGAGCAGGTTTTCAACAGGATGGGCTGGACCTGACATAAGTCTGAGGTGTGGGATCCTACACTTCCTCTCAGGACCCATACGTAGAGGTTCTAAAACATGTTTCCTTGAAACTTGGACAGTATAAAAGCACACAGACACCAAAAAGGCTTGCTATCTTGGCTTTCTTCGTGACATCCCACCCTACTTTCTCCAGGCTATACTTTTTTTTTTTTTTTTTTGCTTTTTGAGACAGGGTCTCGCTTTGTTTTACTTGGCCTAAGCTTACTCTGTAAAGCCAGTTTCTCACTCTTCACTCTTACTTTCTCAAATAAACTGTCACTATTTTTTGTTCATTTTGTTAAATTCTTTCTGTGAGATGAGAAGAACATCAGATCTAACTCCAGGAGAAGCAAGACACCCAGAATCCAGTAATGTCTATAAGCCAATGTTAAATGAAGATACCCAGTCCTATTCCCACTCAGCTACAACCAGCCCTTTTTATTTTTTTAAGTTTGAGACAGGGTCTCTCAATCACTAAATTGCCCGGGTTAAGCTCAAACTTTTAATTCTCCAGCTTCAGCTTCTGGGAGTGCTGGGATTATAGTGTGTTACCACACCCTACACCATGCCTGGCTACATTTCTTTTTCAACACTGGTGCCTGCTGTTATTCAACATGATGTTAATTTCATGTGTCAACTGGCATGGGCCGTGGTACAGGGATATTGGTTAAACATTCTCCTCAGTGTTTCTGACAGGGTGTTTCTGGACGAGATTTACATTTATACTGCTTGCCTGAGTAAGCAGATTGCCCTCTCTAATGTGGGTGGCCTCAGTCAAACAACTGAAGGCCTGACAAGAATAAAAGGTCAATCCCACCCCACCCACACCCACTCCCATCTTTTCCTCAACAAGTGGAAATTTTCTCAGCTGATGGCCTCTGAGGTGTACCGTTCCCAAAACACCAGCCTGCTGGCTTCCCTCATCCAACTTTGGATTTGCCAAGCATCCATGTTCCTTTAAGCCAACTCCTTAAAATAATCTTTCTCTCTCCAAATACATCTTATTGGCCCTCTTTCTTTAGAGAACCCTAACACACTCAGCTGTAAGAATAACATTTCTGGGCCGGAGATTTAGCTCAGTGGTTCCGGCGCCTGCCTCGCAAGCACAAGGCCCTGAGTTCAATCCCAGTGACCACATACAATGCTGGGCATGGTGATTCACGCCCACCAGCCATCAGTACCACATACCACAGTGCCGGGCATGGTGGCTCATGCCTGTCATCCCAGCACTCGGGAGGCAGAGACAGGAGGATTGCTGAGTTTGAGGCTTGCCTGGGTTACATAGTAAGCTCAGGGCCAGCCTGAACTACAAAACGAGACCCTGTCTCAAAAAAAAAAGAATAACATTTCTGTACCTGAGAGGACCCACTTTAACAAGCATTTAACATATACTTCCTCTTGTACACAGTCTCATAGTGAGAAACACCGGCCCTGGACTCAGATGACCCTGAGTTAAAGCAACATCTGCTACTTCCCAGTTATGTCTGGGGAAGATACTTAAACTCTATACCTCAAGTTTCTCACTTATACATGAGGATAAAAATTGCTCCTGGGTCAATGGGGAAACCCTTCCCTCCCCCTCCCCCACACTAGTGATTGAACCCAGGGCCTTTACAAAGAGCTACATTTCCCAGCCCTATTTTTATTTTTTATTTGAGACAGGGTACGCATGGTGGTTCATGCCTATAATCCCAGCACTCCAGAAGCAGAAGCAGGAGGATTGCCTTAAGTTCAAGGCCAGGCTGGGCTACATATTGAGTTCAGGGCCAGCCTGAAATACAAAACAAGATGCTGTCTCAAAAAACCAAAATAAATAAAACAAAACCAAGAGACAGGTCTCACTAAGTCACTAAGTTGCTCAGGCTGGATTTCAATTTGCAGTCTTCCAGACTCAGTTTCCCAGTGTTCTGGGAAGTAGGTATAATTTGTCAGTTACATGATTCAGGGTACCTGCACACAACACAGAATCCTGGATCTCTCTGCAGTTCCTGAATACTATACATGGGACCAATCAGCCCCAGATACTCGGCAAAACTTATAAAAACTTCAGATGGGTCCCAAGGCCTGTTATGACCCAACTGCTAGACAAAGCCTTTTCTGTGTTCAACAATCAGAATCTGGAGGAGAATGAAAAGTAGAGAAACCAAAAAGAAGGCAAAAATTATGGCTGTGGTAACTAGTAATGCTTGAAGCACACTTAAATCATCCAAAGGAAAACCCAGGGCAATCAAGGAAAGAGTTTCTGCTTTAAGCACAAGGAAACTAGACAATGGACATGTAACTATAGCAGGCCGTCATCCGGGGGCCTGCTCTGTGTGTCAGAAGGCTCATGTGCCTGACTCATGACCCTGGAGGACTGACTGCTGCCACTTTCAGGGAGGAGATAGGCCAGCCAAGAACCCCATCTCCCTCTAGGACAGAGAGGACAGAAGGGGCCCAGGGCAAACTGCAGTGCTCCTGTTCACAGACATCTCCATCTCCTGTGAGAAACCCTTGGTGACCTGGATGGGGAAGCAAACTCAATTTCTTTTAGATACAGGTGCAGCTTACTCTGTTTTAACTTCCTTCTCTGGAAAACCTTCCTCTAGAACTAGAGCTATACTTTGGGTCAAGGGAGTCCTACTCAGTTTCCTTATTCCTGCTTTGACATGTCAATTTGAAGGTCAAATATCCAACTATGAATTTGTAATTGTTCCATGATGCCCTAGTCCCTTACTAGGAAGAGATTTACTAGTAAAATTGAGCACAGAATACTTTTCCACCTTCAGTAAATGTGCATTCTGCTACCTTTTCTGGGTCATGTCCAGTTCTCTGTTCAGGACACCAAAAACCTGGGAAGAATTTCTTTGGGATCCAAGAGCATGATCACCAGGATTCCAGGAATGGTAGAGCCCCACAAGACCGAGACCACCAGAGACAGAGACAATCTTTTCCTGGCATCAAAATCACCCCTCAACCACAGAGATTCCAGAGCTCTGACACCAGGCCTGACATCAGGTGATCCGCTCCAGCCCACCACCAATCCTTGAGAACTGGGCTGGGTCTGCACCCCAGAATCAGAGTATGCCCTCCCTAGCTACCTAAGCTGAAATCCTTTCCTTTCTTCCCTCTCATGTTCCAGTTAAAAGGTTCTGAGCTTTAGTTTTAATTTCCATTTCTGCTAAAACAAAGACTCACACCAGCCAATGAAACCTGCACCATGTTCAGGGTGAGACCACTTCTCCCTTGTACATGTTAACCCCTCCCCGCCCTGGCCAGGGCCTCCTCCTTCAGCTACTTTCTCCAGGGAGCCTTCCTACCTGCTCTCTGCTCCTTCCCCTGCCATGTGCCCTCTGCCAGCACTTCCGTTGATAATGGTCTGTTTGCCTGTTCCCCTGTCAAGGTAAAGGCCACAGGTAACTGACCTTTGTGTGGCCCCTGCGTGACACTGTACCTGATGCAGTGAAGAAGCACACGAACAAGCTCTTAAAAAAATGCAAAAGAAAAGAATCCAAAGTTAAATTCAAACCTCAGTTTTGTCAGAGTCGTCATTTCCCAGTAACTCATCATCCTCTTCTCTCCCTGATCCTCTTGGAGGTCCTGGTTGATGTTTCGGGGTCTCGCCAGGATCCTCAATGCTTATTGTGGTGGCATCTGAGTCTGCTGCTAGGGAAGTGGGTGCATCTTCAAATTCTGAAACCGAGGACAACACAAGGGCGTCAGGGGCCTTACACACTTTAGAAACACTGTTTTCACTGAAAGACAAACTGTTACGACCTCGGTTTGATGGACCTTATCCAAGCCTAACAGCCACAAGCTTGGAAAAAATCTCATCTAGAAATCAATCTAATACTGAAAAACGATTATGAAGACCACAGGATTTGGAGTCAGACCTAGATTTTAGTCCTGGCTCAGCTACTTACTAACTGCATGAGGCTGAGCATCAAAACTACAAGCTGCAGTTGAAACCTACTCCTACAATACAAAGAATAATATTTACATTAAAGACTTTGCAGAGTGGCCAGGCTTGGTGGTGAGCACTGGTGATCCCAGCATGCTGGGAAACTAAGGCAGGTGGATTACAAGTTTGAACCCAGCCTAGGTAACTTAGTGACTTAGCAAGACCCTGGCTCAAAATAAAGAACAAAAAGGGCCAGAGATTTAGAACATGATTCCGGTGCCTACCTAGCAAGCACAAGGTCCTGAGTTCTATCCCTGGTAACCACATACAACAATACCAGACATGGTGGCTCACGCATATAATCCCAGCACTCGGGAGGCAGAGGCAGGACTGCTGAGTTTGAGGCTTGCCTGGGCTGCATATTGAGCTCAGGGCCCGCCTGAACTACAAAGTGAGACCCTGTCTCAAAAAAATTAAAATAAAATAAAATAAAATAAAGAACAAAAAGAGCTGGGGACATAACTCAATCCCCAGTACCACACATAGAGGGGAACGTTTAGAATATTACCTAAGTCAAGTCATTAGCAGAGTGTCTGGCCCAATCTAAACCTCCCTTCTTCAACTGAAGTTAAAGAACTTTTCATGGAAGTTATCCTTCTACTAAGTCCTATGTATTCACTATAGGAAATATGAGGCCAAACAAAGTACATCTAATAGAATAAAAACTGTTCTTAGTCCCTTCACATAAAGGCAAACACTATAAAATTTTGATATTTCTTTTTCTTTACCTAGTGAGACTCATGCCAGTGATTGCCATTCATTCAACAAATATTTACCTCAGGTTTCCAGGGTACCAGGTACCAACAACTTTGTAGCCTGCTTTTATCTACTAGTGATTATGCACAAAAATTTGTATACCATAACAGTCTTGGAAATACATAAGGAATAGTCAAGAGAGAAAGCTTTTTGAGTTACAGTCCCAGGATGACCACCTACCAATGCAATCACTAGATTACCAGATTTAAGGCTCTTGAGGTTACTGCTAACCTGCTTTCCAGAAGAATCTGACCTATTTACATCCACCAGCAGTGACTGTCTTCCTGTCTCTAAACATCCTAACACACTTTATTAAGCTGTACTTGAATAAAATTCAGGGCAGCTCTGAGCCTCTGAAGGCCCAAGGAATGATACCATTATTAACACTTCAGGCATGGCATAGATCCTGCCAATCAGATGGGCACTTGGATGACTGGGTTTACTCTTACTCCCCTTCAGCTAAATGAACAGTTTTATGCAGAAAACCACAGTGCCTAAAATTAATCAGGTGGTTTTATATACATAAATAAATAAATGTGTGTATGTATGTATGTGTGTGTGTGTGTGTTTGTGTGTGTGTTTGTGTTTTTTGGTTTTTTGGTTTTTGGTTTTTGAGACAGGGTCTCGCTTTGTAGTTCAGGCTGGCCCTGAGCTCATTATGTAGCCCAGGCAAGCCTCAAACTCAGCAATCCTCCTGCCTCTGCCTCCCGAGTGCTGGGATGACAGGCGTGAGCCACCACACCCGGCACTGTGGTGTGTGGTATTGATGGCTGGTGGGTGTGAGTCACCACGCCCAGCATTGTATGTGGTTACCAGGATCGAACTCAGGACCTTGCGCTTGCCAGGCAGGCACTGGAACCACTAAGCTAAATCTCTGGCCCATATTTTTTTTTTTGAGACAGGACCTTGTTGTGTAGTTCATATTTCTTGCTATGGTCTTAAACTTATGGCAATCCTCCTAACTCATAGTGCTGGGATGATAGGCATGTGCCACCACACATGGCTAAGGAAAATATACTTAAAGTACGCATTTTAAAAGTTTTCCAAAGAGAAGGGCATAGCCAGGAGGAACAAAGAGGGGCACTATGGAAACCTAAAGGCCAAGGAGACTCAAAGGAAGCTACCTCATCTCCAGAAGCCGGAGACTCAGCCAGTGAGACTGGCTGGAGCTGGGAAAGCATCTCTCAGAAAGGCAAGGAGAAGAGGAGACCTCAGGGCAGGAAGCATCTCCCGGCAGTGGTGGCAGGATGGCAGACAGCAAGAGGCTCGTCCACACATTCTCTGTACAACATTCAGCTCCTTGAGAGTGCTGCTGGTGTCTGACTTCTGGCATCAGCTTCTAGAACCTGGCCTCTCCCAAGCCACACTTAGCCCGTTCTGTCCCCCACACAATGTCTTCTATCCGAAAGCTCCTGACCTCCACTTCTGCACGCAACAGTACCATTCTTCCCCAGGGCGGCCTTGCTCCTCCCACAGGCCCCTGCGTCCTCCACACAGTTTGTAGCCCAGCCTGAGCTGACACCTGCCTTCTCTCCTTTCATCAGCCTCTACTCGCTCCCTGTCTGCGGTCTAGAACACAGACCTTCTTTCAATTTTGTGGGGGGAAAAAACCAAACTTCTCTCCTCCTCAGGCTTTCCTGTACATGCTGTTCTCTATGCTTCCACTTTCCTGCACCCCACTCCAAGGGAGCCTCTCTAATGATCCAAGACTCGACTGGAGCAAGGGGGTACATCATGTGGTTAACTGGAGAAAGAATGTTTCAGACAGGAAGATGGCACAAAACCCCTAACTGGGACCGTGCCAGAAACAGTGATGAGGTCCTACTGCTAGGGCAGAGGGAGGAAGGGCAGGAGTGGCAGGAAACAATCGGGAGAGTAGAAGGCTGAATCGTGTGGGGGCCTCCCAAGTCACAGAAAGAGGCCTGGGTTTCACTCCTAGTAAGACAGGTGCAAATGGAAGTTTTCAAAAGAGCGACATAACCTGACTTAGTCTTAAAAAGATTACATGGCAGTAAATTATACAGTCTAGAGGGGAAAGGAGGAAGCAGGAAACCCGAAGGATAGTAAAAGGGCCATAATTAGGACAAAAGATAAGTGACCCTGAACATGGTGGAAGTAGAGGTAGAAGCTGTGAGAAGTGGTTAGATGCTAAATGTATGCGGAGATGCCAGTACCATCAAAAAAGTGGATTTCTCTTTAGACAACACACCTCTTCCTCAGACAGTAAAGAGTCTGTGATACCAGACTGCCAGGTTCAAATCCTCCCTTTATATTCCACTAACTATGTGATCTTTGGGCAAACTGCTTGAATTTTCTATCTCTCCATTTCTTATTGAAGAAACATGATACCCGGCATGGTGGGACACTTGTCATCCTAGCACTTTGTAGGCTGAGGCAGGAGGATCCACTAGTAGTTTGAGGCCACCTTGGGCAAAATAGAGAGTTCAAAGATACAGTCTCAAAACACCCAAAATCACAAGGAATAAACTAATTATCTATAAAACCGAAATATGGACTAAGAGAATCATGTATGAGACATTTAGAACAATGCCTGACGATTAGTGTTTATAAAATACCAGGCAACAACTGTAGCAAATTTATGCTACCTGCACCCATCTGAAAGGTCAGTTGGCACAAAGGACAGCTAGTATGGACAAACATCAAAATCCTGGGTCTCTTACCAAGGTGTCTGACCTAATGTACAAGGCAGCTTAGCAATGAAAAATCCATTGCCGTCACTGCAGAAATAGTCACCATAAAAGTGGGCACCCGACTTCTATACCTTCAAATCGCAGGTTATCCGCAGCTGCCATTCAGCCAGTGGGTCTTCTCCCAGTGAGAAGGAAGAAAATGTGCAGGTTCTAAAAGGAAAAGGTAATACTTCATCAGATAACAAAATAAAATAACAGGCCAAGGATTTAGCTCAGTGATTCTAGCATCAGCCTTGTAAGTGCAAGGTCCTGACTTCCATCCCGATAACCACATACTACAATACCGGGTGTGGTGACTCACCCCCACCAGCAATCACACCACAGTGCTGGGTGTGGTGGCTCATGCCTGTAATCCCAGCATTTCAGAGGCAGAGGCAGGAGGACTGCTGTGATTTTGAGGCTTGCCTGGGCTACAAAGTGAGCTCAGGGCCAGGCTGAACACAAAGCGAGACACTTTCTCAACAGAACAAAAAAACAAGACAAAATATCCACAAACAAAACACATTTCGATGTTAGAAAAGTACTGCTTGCCCTTGTCTCTTTTGTCAGGGGATTTGATAGTTCCACATATAAAGCTGTTAAAAAATTGTCCGATGTGGTGGCACATGCCTGTAATCCCAGCAATCAGGAGGCTGAGGCAGGAGGATTCCTGTGAGTTTGGGGCCAGCAAGGGGAACATATTTCAAGGCAGGTCTTGACTACATAACAAAACCCTGTTTCAAAAAACAAAACAGGAACCTAACGTGGGCAGTCCACAAGTTCCATCAGTTCACATGTTCCACTGTTTAGGAACCTGTGGGATGCAGCCTTGGTGGCAGGATATGGGAGGAGAGGCCGAGGTTGGAAAGGTGACAAGAAACAAAAGCTGTTCAGCCTAGCCAGTGGACGCGGGCTCTGGCGTGAGACAGACCTGAGTTTTATTCCCGATCCTGTTCTTTGTGTGTGGGCGTTCCTCTGGGCCTCAGCTTCCTCATCTGTAAAACGGGTTCAAAACGGCGCCTACGCACACACTGCAAGGGCCATTAAATGACACGACGCATGTGAGGCGGTTCGCACACTGCCAGGCAGCTTTGGAGTCGACCCTACATCCAGAGACACCGCGAAGCAGCAGCAAGTTTTTAGGTGTAGGAGCTAAGACGCAGAGGCTGGGGACTGACCTCGCAGTCTCGGCCGTCTCGGCCGTCGCACCTCGCGCGAAGCCCCGGGACTCTCGGGCCTGAGAGGTTCGCGCTAACGACACTTGGAGTTGCCGGAAACCGGAGATCCGGGAGGCGGAGACTTCCCCGCCTCCTCCGGGCAGAGCCCCGCCTTCTTAAAGCAGTAGCAGCCCCTGGAAAACGCTCCCGGAGACCTCTGCGCGGAGAGAGCCCGGCCCCTGCCCCGCCCCTCCTAATGGAGAGGTTTAGAGACAGGTGCAGCGGGCGGGTCGCTCACCCCGCTCCAGAGGGCGCCGGGAATTCTCCGGAGGTTGGGGTTTTCTTACCCCTTTCTTTGTTTATTGTACCTGTTCTTTTAAAGAAAAACCACTAGAACAATATAAGATAATTAACAAAAGAAAAAAGATCACCCGTGTCACCAGCCTTCTGGGTGTCGTTGGCTATAAAAAACACTAACCAATTAGGGTGAAATGTACGCAGGAGGCCTCCTGTTAAGATGAGCACCCGGAAAGTGCGGTGGTTTGGGCCTTTATTCCAGCCCTTCATCCAGAGGCAAGTCTGGGGAAGGGCGTCTCCCCAGGCCTATGGCTGCTTTCTGGTAGGATAGGGCCTGGCTGACCACGCCTGCCCAACCTGCATAGCCTGCTCCGACTCCCAGGACCTTACACTCCTATAGGTCCCAGGGTTTGCCTCTATCTCGCTGCTCACTCGTACCGTTTCTGTTTACCAGATTTTGTCGGCCAGGCGTGGTAATTCCAACACTCAGGAGGCTGAGGAGGGAAGATCACCATGAGTTCCAGGCCAGCCTGGGCTACTACATAGAGAAAACCTGCCTCAAAGAGCGAAAAAAAGAAAAAGGAGTGGTTCTGACGCAGGAGCGTTAAGGGCTAACTCCCCACCTGAAACGCGAGTTCGTGTTCTCTAAAAATCAAAGAATGAATTTTAGGAACGATGGAGGTTTGAGTAGGAAAATTTTATTGGGAAAGAAAGCTTCTGCCAAAGAGTGACAGAAGGAGGAACCCGGAAAGTGGGTAACACACCTACCTCACTTTTCAGAGGGTTTTGTTTTGTTTT
>PVIC010055078.1:0-11316 GCA_004025085.1 Thryonomys swinderianus | reverse complement strand
TTTTGTAGTCGTTCATTTCTTTCTCCTTCCGGCACTTTCTTCCACACACCTACGCTGCATTCTCAGAGCATCTATTATCTCATGTACTTGCCTATTCAGATTTACTTCCATCCTTCAGTCCAAGGCCAACCAGCTCCTCCTCTTCCCTATAAAAGGCAAACTGGTCTCTCGGTCCTCATGCCGGTATGGGCTGCGGCCCCAGCTTGGGCTGCGCCTGTCGTCACGTAGGGCCGAGTGAGGTGGGGGTGGACAGGGGGCCTCCGCAGAGGGGGCTGGGGTGGGTGGTTAAAGAGGAGCCACAGGTGCGGGGGGCACGGGGGCAAACGCAGCAGTGAGGTGTACGCAACCAGAAACGGGAATCGACCCGACCCAAATGCTTTGGCTGAACAAACACAAATATCCACAGTTGGAAGCCAGCCAGACAGACAGACAGACAGAAAGCACTATGAAGATCCCAAAATCAATGCGCAAAAGAAGCACAGAGTTGCATATACGGATGTGCTTGGGATCCAGAGGAGAAGCCAGCAAAGAAGGCGGGGGGAGGCGACATCTACTGGGACCTCGGTCCGCCTTGTCCGTGTCTTCCTGTCGGCGCGGCGCCCGGGGAGCGTCGTGGTCTCTGTTGCTGGTCTTGCTCGGGTTCGAATTCATCTCCCCCATGTACCAGGCGACCTTGGACCACTTCAGGCTTCTCCGGGCTCCAGGACTCTCCTCTGCAAGATGCAGATAACCCTCTGATCTCAGGGCATTACGGGAGTTAAATGCGATCATGTATACAGGAAACAGTTGGCAGCTGATGGGTACATGACAGATATGTTAATTTTATCATTTTGTTTGTGTTTTTATGTATTTCATCTGGCAAATCCAAAATGGCTACCAAGGTTTGTTTTTTTTGTTTTTGCTTTTTGAGACAGGGTCTCGCTTTGTAGTTCAGGCTGGCCCTGAGCTCACTATGGTGCCCAGGCAAGCCTCGAACTCAGCAATCTCCTGTCTCTGCCTCCTGAGTGCTGGGATTACAGGTGTGAGCCACCACGCCCGGCACTGTGGTATGCGGTGTTGATTGTTGGTGGGCGTGTCTCCACGCCCAGCATTATATGTGGTAACCGGGGATCGAACTCAGGACCTTGCGCTTGCGAGGCAGGCGCCGGAACCACTGAGCTAACCCTCCGGCCCAGGTGCCCAAGTTTTATGTATCCCTCAGTCTTCCCTGAGGCCTGCATAACTTCCCTCAGTTCTAATACCCCCAGTTTGCCTACACACTGTGCATTTATCACAGAATCTTATGCCCCACACATTTCAAATTACTTGAACTAATTTCACCAAAGATACCATCAACTCCTTAAAGAGAACTTTCCCATTGCTGAGCTCCTTGATGACTCAGCTGCTACTATAATGACAAAGCATCTCCAAGCCCTAATTCATTCATTCATTCATTCATTCATTCATTCAAAGGATGCATTGAGCCAGGAACTAGGGACCAAACAACAAAGGCCTGGAGGCTTCCTGGAGGCAGGCACGGCTTATCTCATTTCGGAGGAGCATTGTGGATCCTAAAAAGGAAATCTTGTATCAGATCATCTTGCTCAGTTCTTTAATATTACAAAGGTGCGACAGATGTACACAGAAATAATACTGCCTATGGCTTCCCTTTCTTTGGCCACTCTTTATCCTGTTGAGTCCATGTTGTTTGGAAGAACAGGAAGAAAAGCGAGGATGTTTTTAACTGAGAAGTTTGGAATGAACGGTTGGCCTTCTGCCACATCACTGTAGGACGGAGCCCACTCACCTTAGAGAAGGTTGGTGGCGACGTGCAGGGAAAGACGCCTGCTGGTCTCTGGGCCCCACACAGGTTTCCTAGAGGAGAGGGGGAGGAAGCCTGAGTCCCTCGGGGAGGACACAGAGCTGATTTCTCCATGTCTGCTGGAGAGGCCTAGACGGCTTGCTCCAGCAGTCAGCCCGGACGGTGTGCAGTGGACTTGAAAGAACAGGTGGAAGCGTTTGTGCACAGAGACGCGCTTCAGTCAGTAACAGGGAGACTGGCGTCGGCAAGCTCAGTAGCTTGAATCAAACTGTTCAACACCCTTCTATACCTGATAAAAACTTCTTTCAGGATCTGCGTCCCAACATGCCGATTAACACCTGTGTTCCGTGGGGTTAATGAGACAGGACTTCTCAATCCTACAAGGAAATCTTCATTAGACGCTGAAGCACCGCCTGTTTCATTGTTAAATACTGCCCAGACCCTGAAAAACTGGAAAATACATAGGAAGTAACAGAGAATGTGGTATTACAATTAGGCCCCATGAAATGAAAGCAGTGATCTTTCCCGTGCATGGGAGTCTGCTGAGAAGGCGGGTTCACTGCTGGTTCAGTGGCAGCAATGTTAGTCATGGTCCAGCTTCCTTACAAGGTGACCTCATTATTATTTATTTCTTCTTTGCTTTGTAGGTTTTTCTTATGAAAATACACCTTTTTTTTTTTTTTTTTTTTTTTTTGAGACAGGGTCTCGCTTTGTAGTTCAGGCTGGCTCTGAGCTCACTTATGGAGCCCAGGCAAGTTTTGAACTCAGGAATCCTCCTGTCCCTGCCTCCTGAGTGCTGGGATGACAGGCGTGAGCCACCATGCCTAGCAATTAAGCTTTCTTTGAAGGAACTCTTCTATTTTTATTTGTTTGTTTCAGAACCAGGGATTGAACGCAAGACCTTGCCCTTGTGAAGCAGCAGCACCCTGCGCTATATCCCCAGCCTTTATAAGCTTTTGAAAGGAAAAATCCCACTGTCCAGGTTTCACAAAGCAACACCCACAACTCCCTCACCATGATGGAAACAGTATCCAAGGCCTGAGAGTTAAGTTTTAGGAAATCTATGTAGCAATTGTCCTAGTTACTATTATACTTGATAAAACTATTAAAAAATGGGGCCAGAGATTCAGCTCAATGGTTCCAGTGCCTGCCTCGCAAGCGCAAGGTCCTAAATTCAATCCCCGGAAACCACATACAATGCTGGGCGTGGAGACTCACGCCCACCAGCAATCAGTACCACATACCACAGTGCCGGGCGTGGTGGCTCACGCCTGTCATCCCAGCACTCGGGAGGCAGAGACAGGAGGATTGCTGAGTTCGCGGCGGCTTGCCTGGGCACCATAGTGAGCTCAGGGCCAGCCTGAACTACAATGCGAGACCCTGTCGTAAATAAATAAGTAAATAAATAAATAAAGTATAAAACAGGCTGGACTGGTGCTTAGTGAAAAAGTCCTGGGTTCCCATTATTATAAAAACAATAAAAACAAGCACACAAGCAGTTAACTTCTTTGAATATTTGGTTCCATAATTCCAAGTAGGGGTGCTAATGGCAACCACAGGAGCTTGCTTTAGAAATCTGATGCTATGTAGGAGAGTAGTTTTCTATAAAATATTGAGCGTGTGTGTATGGAGGGGACCAAGTACTGAAAGAACAGAGAAATCAAGGAATATCTCCCACTGCTGTTAGGAAAAGTTCAGAAAGCACATATGTGCTTTGTTCCCTAAGGTAGAGCTACAAGAGAAGCATTATCCAGTTCGGAGAGGGTCATCTGAATGGGAAAGAAGGGTATACATGACACAACTCCACATTCGCCGGGTGCCACTGCTAGAAAAGTTCCTACATGGCTAATTTAAGGGCTGATTAAAATGCTATGTTATATATAGAGTCTCCTTGTTTCCACAGCTCCCCTCCCCCTCCACGTGCTGGGGTGGAAACACTGCCTCTCTGGGGTCAGGAAACTGCAGTCCAGGCCAAATTCACTAGGTGTGTTCGCTCCGCACTGTTCTTTCATTCGTTCATCCATTTGTTCAGTGCGTCCATGACTCTGGGCCTCTGAAGCGTCTGTCCTGCACAAGCACAGGACACAGAGCCGTGCACGTGTGTCGCCACTTCCCACCCACCAAGGTCAGACAGCTCTTCCAGCTTCTCCTTTGCCCGAGAGTGGAAGCTTGCATAGCACTTCTGCAGTCCCTTCTGGGTCTAATGTTTTGAGTCTGTTTTCTCTATGAAAAACTTGATTCATTACGAGTCTCCAAAGTCTCTCAGAATCTGTCCTTATCAAGCTAGTGCTCATGCCGGTCTGCATACATGTGCGCAGACTAACACCTAAACAAGCCTCCATGTATGGGCCTTTTTTGTAAAGTAGAATTCTTCCATTCAGTTTATGCAGTAGGCAGTTTTGGATTGATAGAAATCACTTTGCTCTTTGTAGAGGTTTGTACAGGTATGTGTATTACATAGTCCTATCCTGTACAAAGTTAGGATGTAACAGAAGAGAAAAACATACATTCACAAATAAATACATGCCAGAATTCACCCTTCCAGAGAAAGAAAAAAACCCTTTTCAGTGAAGGAATCAGAGATCTCTTGTGGGCAGTGGAGCCAACATGGACCTGAGAGAAGGCACAGGATATTGGTAAGAAAGAGAAAAAGTCTCTCAGAGATCAGGCGTGAGAAAGCCTTGAGTTCCTGAGAAATGGCGGCCATGATGGACGTCTCAGCTGTGGGACTGTGAGAGCAGCAGCCAGTAGACGAAGCGACGGCAGGGCGTGCCTCACAGCGCCAAGTCAGAAGCTGGCCCTTGTGCTCTAGGCCAGCACAGACGAGGAAGTTGCTGTACAGCCCCAAGTGCAAATTGCAAACATGATTTAAAATTTCAGAAACTTCTAGAGAAAAGGTAAAAAGAGACAGGTGAAATTACTTTTAGAAATATATTTCTCTTACCCCGTATGACAAGCTAGCACTTCAACGTGGAAGCAGGATGTGGACTGTACAGTTTTTCAGTCCTGTGTCTAACTGCCGTGGGGCTCAACGCCGGGGGTTCATCTCCATCCGTGCCGACGGCCGGTGGCTGGTGGACATAGGGCTGGACCGTGCAGCGCTGGGCGAGGGAAGTGCTCCTGGAGCTGGGGAGGGGCTTATAAAAGGCAGAGTTTCGAGAGGAGTCGCTGCCCAGAGTGAGGGTGTTGAGACCCAGGCAGGGCTAATCCTGCCGAGTTCATCCAGGTCTGAGGCCTTGAGGTGAACGGCGGGAGCTTTGTGAAGAGCGCTGTACCTTGCTACACGGCGAAAGGGAAGTCCGCTGTCTCTTTGGATCACTCCCCCCACCCCGGGGCCTGAATTCAATAAACATGGACCGAACATCTGATGAACCGTGTGGACTCGGAGGTTTGTGTACCTGCGCACAGCTGTTCTAGAGGTCGGTGGCAGCGGCCTGCCCCGGGGTTCTCCCGGAGGAGAGGAAAACTCGTTTCCGAAAGCATGGAGAGCAGAGAAGAGGAAACGTCCAATTCTGCCTGGATTCTCCCAGCAAGTGACACTTCAGTGAATACTGTGGGGGCCCCGGGCAGCACTGAGAGGTAGCTGTGGCATGCGGAGGCCGCAGCCAGCTGCTGGGCCTCTTGGTGAAGACGGCAGCCTACAGGTTAGACTCCAAGCCCCGGGCGCCGGACGTGGTGATCTCTCTCCCTCCACTGAAAAGCTGTCGGCTCCGCTGGCTCCGCCTTTGCTTGCCAGCAGCGCTCTCAGTCCGTTCCCTTTGTGCCCAGGCCACACAGGAGGAGCACGGTTATGTGTGCAGCGCGTCTCCCAGAGCCGGGTGTTTGGCATGTGCCACTTAGTGTTCCGTGCACAACGAGCCTCAGAGAAAAATCGCCACTTTCTTCTTCACTGAAGCTGTAGGTGACAGAGTACGCACACACTTCAGGTTCGTTCTGGAAGCTGGCAGAGCCCAGTGCCTTGCAGCAGAAACAGAGGCTCTGGTTTCCTGGCTTGCTGCGGACCAGCGTGTGTCTCACCTCCCAGAGGCTGCTCTCCGAACCCCTCATCTCCAAGCTCGCCACGGTGTGTCTACTTTTGACTCACCTGGAATCTCTAAAACCCTCCACCACCCTCTGAAGACACACTCTGCTGCATGAGCGTGAGATTTGGTCACCTGGATGACCTGCCAAAGTCAGTTGATTACCAACCACAGCTGCAGGCTGGAGAAGCCCTCTCTTGTTACAACATAACACAAACAAAGTGGCAGCGTGGAGCTCTGTGCCGCCACCTGTGTACACCTGTCTCCTCAGAAGACATTTCCAGTGGAGTCAGTCTTTTCCCCTTGTAAATGCAGAGAAGCTGTTGTCACCATATAAAGTGCAACAAAACACAACATTTGCTTGAGTATCTGTCTGTGGAAGGACCAGTTCTCTCCTGGCTGAGGCATGGGTTAAATGGGGGAGGGGAGGGAAGAGAGAGACGTGAGCTTGAGGGAAAAGGCACATGGTAACATAGTTACCCTGTGCCCCTCTCACTGGGAAATAGCTGCAGTATTTGGTGAAATAATTAACACGCATATCTGTAAAGACATAACTATGTCTACGAGGCTGTTTGGAAACAGGGACACCAGAAATGCACAGCGTGGATTCAAGTGACGGGTGCACTTGTAAACAAGCTTCAGAGCAGGCCCCAGGGTCCTTCACTTCTGCTTTGATGGCTGCATGGTCTGCTTGTACGGTAAAGCCGTGGGCCACACAGTCCAGGGAAAATACGAGAAGGCTCCCCTAGAACCAGTATTCTAGGGCCTGTACTCATGTGCAGATGGATCAGAATAAACACCAGCATTCCACAAGAAAGCAAATGTGGCCCAAAATTCTCTGAAGATTAGTAATCACACAGTGATCAGTGCTTGAATGTGAAGTGCTGGTTTCTAGTGTAGAAATGGTTAAAAAAAAAAAATATATATATATATATATATATACATATATATATATATATAAAACCTCCAAGCATAGGGCAACTGGCAAAGGAAATGTAGCTCACCTTTGGAAGAATTCAGCCTAAGCCCAGGCTTCCAAGAATACCAACAAAGTCTCTGATAGGCAGTCCAGAGCAGCAGATCACAAAACGAACCAACTAAGCAAGGCATTATGAGTAAGATATCAAACCACAAAGCAAAAGGAAAACTCAAGACACAAAATTTTCAAATACAGAGTATTTAACATAAAATATAAAATAGCTGTGTTTATTTCACAATATCCGTCATACATTCTAGAACTCAACACCTTCAGTTCCACAAATTAAAAAAAAAAGAATAAAGAAAGCTGTGTTTAAAGAGCATGTTGTAAAGCTTGAAAATATGAACAGAAAAGCTGTGGCTATACAAATGACCAAGTATATTAACATAAAGTTAAGTCCTAAAAAAATAATATAATAAATTAGAAGGCAGCAGCATCCCACAGAGCATATGGGATACAGTGAAAACAGTAACTGGGAAGAGCAACCTCAAGAGACCAATAACAGAGCCACAGATAGACAGTGGAACCAGAAACATAGTGGAGAGTCTCAGAGAAGGATGCCTAGCCTGTGTCCAACCAGCGTCAGGAGTCAGCAGAGGGGATGGAAAAAAACAGGAATCCCCAGTGAAATGACAAGAATTTCCCCAAACTGACCAAAGATACCAGGAGAACAGCAAATCACAAATGACAACTGGAAAGATATACACAAAGACAAATTATAGAAAACTACAGAACACTCAAGTAAAAAATAAGATCTGAAAAGCAGAAAAATTTCTATCAAGGGACTAGTAGTTAGCTTGATTTACTTTTTAATAAATTGAGCTTGATCAGTACATTTTAGGATTACATTATTATCACATTCCTCACTGCAAATTTGTACCTGGACATGACACGTCTTGATTCTGATTTTTTCCCATCTCCCTGCCCTGCTTTCAACTCCCTACTCCCAAATACATAGGCTTCGTTTCCAGTTTTTCCTTTTAACCATTACATTTTTTCCCTTCTCTGCTTTCCCCTTTATCAATTTCTAATCAGCAGCATTGCAACCCAGAGGACGGTGCTGTGATATACAGAAGAGGTTATGCTAAAAAAAACATTCTTTGAATTCTACTGCCAGACTGAAATGGCATGAGAAATGAAATCCATATTTAAACACACAAACTGAGTAAATTTATACCCAAAGACTTCCCATAAAAGATATTCTATTTTAAGAAGGATACAAGTGTTTATTTATTAATATCAATAGTACAATATAATTAACAAAGGAACAATTCAGGCTAACATGAAAACCTGGCCAAAATTAAGTAACAGCTGTTGAAAGGATAGCCCCCAAATATAACGCCTACAGTCTGAGATCTCGGGTTCTCATTGGCAGGAGAGTGTGGCAGTCGTCAACCGCATGCCGTTAAGTACAATCACGTATGTTAACAAACAACAGAAAAGTGTCAGTGCCCAGTGAGCAATGCTGCTTCTGTTATTCCCACCACTACGAGATAATCTGGAGCTTTTGCCGTGACTTCTAGTCAGAAAAGAGCACGGGATTCCCAAGCGTCAAGAGCTGTCCCAACCGATCCCCAGTCAGGTCTGACCATCGACAGAGGCTCTCTTAGATTCTCTGTCGGCCTCCGCTGGGCCCTGTCCCTGTGAGGCTCAACTCTGCTCAGAGAAACTTCAGGCGCAGCACAAAGGATTTCAAGCTACCACCCCAGAGCGCACGCTGAGAAATTCAAACTGAGTCCCACGTGGTGCCCAGCCGCGGGAGCCATGTGCCTACTTAACATGCCAGACTGAGGCAGCTCAGTGCTGCCCACAGAGTTTCTGTTTGTTCCAGTAAAAGTGGACCAAAGGTGCCGGGCGTGGTGGCTCACGCCTGTCATCCCAGAACTCGGGAGGCAGAGCCAGGAGGATTGCTGAGTTCGAGGCTTGCCTGGGCTCCATAGTGAGCTCAGGGCCAGCCTGAACTGCAAAGCGAGACCCTGTCTCAAAAAACAAACAAAAAAAAAAAAAGTGGACCAAAGGCTCCTGAGCCCTCGTGCAGGAATAAATCCTTTGTCTCCCTTTTTCAGATGTAAGGTTTCCACTCAGCAGGACTGTCTCTTAAGGACCTGGAGGACTGTCCCTTTTAACTGCAGACCTCTGTGGGATGTTACTCTTTCCCCCATGCCGCCCTGCAAGCTCTGCTCTCACTGAAGGGATCCCTTGTCTCTGTCCATCCGTCCATCCATCTGTCCATCTCTCACTCTCTCTCTGTCTCTGTCTGTCTGTCTCTCTCTCTCTCCTTGCTTGCTTTCCCTGTCCCTCTGGGAAGGTAAGGGCTTCATTTCAACTGGGACCTTCTTTCTTCCCATTCTTTGTATTGGCTCATGTCTGTGATCCACAGTAAACACAGTCATCATGGGGAATGGCACATATACTTACTGCATCTTCATCTTTTTTATTTTGCCTTCCCTACTTTCTCATTCCAAGGTCCACTGTGCAAAATTGTCTTCTGTCCTGAAGATATGAGAAATTTGTCAAATCAGAGGGCCAGTTAATAAACCTACATGCTCCTGACGCAGACCAACTCCCTTCCGCTTGTCATGTTTTTCCCCTCTCTTGATTTGACCCCTCGGTCCACCTCATGGCTCCCTCACTTTCTCTTATCTTCTCCTGAAAATAGCCAGTCATCTGCACATAGTTGGAGCAGAGCTTCTTCCTCGTGAAGTCATTCTTTCCCCTTTTGGAGTAGTTCTACTCAACAAAACACGACTTTACCATGGTTGAGAAGCGTCCAGCTTTGTTTTTCATTTGCATCGTTCAATACACGAGAGCCTGGTGGTGACACTGTAATATGTTTCTCTGGTCCCAGTGACTCGTTTTTCCCTCCAGAGTACTATCTTCAGCCTAAGAAGCTTTTCCTGAATACTAAACACTGTAAAATCTATTGAGAATACAGAGCAAGATCAATTTTCCAAGCAGAAAGAACTTCTAAACTGCCACTGGACTGGGTTTGAGGTGGTCCCCAAAGCAGAAGAGGGGACCCTGGACTCCCCACAGCAGCAGGGGCAGGTTGCTGACTACCTTTGCAGAATAAGCGTGTTCAGGGCACATCAGAGAAAAGCATTAAGAGGTTTATGAGGGAGAATTTAAAGTACAAACTCAAAGGAAATAGAGTGTGGGCTTTCCAGAGAGGCACATGACAGTCTGGAGCAAGAGATATTTATGCGATTAGCGTAGTGGAATTTGTGAATCTATAGAAAACCTGTGTCTGGTTTACAGGAGGAAATCAGGGGTTCACCCGCTGAGAAACATGTGATGGGCTTCGAGAGGACACAGATACAGGTAACCTTGGTAACTTGTGTCTCGAAGCTGCCATCTGAGAAGTTCTCTTTAAAATGATCGGCCCCGTTTCCTCCTACTCTGTCTTCATGTCTTCTGTCCTACCTCAGACTCGCCGCTAGTGTCAACAGTTAGCAGTCCTTCCAGAATTAGCTCATCAAGCGCAGAAGGTTACTCAGTGAGACGCTGCAGTTTTCTTGGGGAAGAAAAAATTAAAGAAAACATTTCTGCATTTGGTCTGAAATGTCACAATTTGCTTCCTGAATGGGAAATAAAAGGGCTGAGTTGGAACTTCTAGGAGAAGAAAATCCGAAGGGCTGAGATGCCAGAAAGAACAGTAGGCAGCAGATGAGTGGAGCCCTAGCCTGGGAAGGAAGCGCAGGAAAAGGCGCAGGACTGCTGAAGGCACAGGTCCCTCTGTGGTGACGAAACGGCTCTCAAATGGACTGTGCTGATGGTTGTGCAACTCTGAATATAAAACACTTGAATTGTATATGTTAGAGGTGGTTCCCTATGATTTATATCTCAGTAGAGCTGGTAACCAATTTTTTAAAAAGAATATTGAGTGACAATCTTGATAAATATCCAAAAATCTAAACAATGATTGCTTAAAATAATAATGTCTAATTTAAGGAAGTTCAGAAAGTCATTATAGAATGAAAATCCTGACCAGAAATCTTACCTTTCCATTGGAGGGGGTTTTGGAGTTAATGCTCTAACTTTACTACTGTTACAATGATTGTTATTCTCAGAAATCATTCAATTAGCTGGCTTAGCTTTTTTTTTTTTTTGCTACCCTTGATACATCTATTATGATCCTTCTTATACTACCAGGATATTTTCCAGAGATAGAGAGAAAAAATTAATACTTATGAATCCCAAATTATTCATATTTATTCATATCTTCCAACTCCAACATTTTTATTAAAAATGACTTTAGAACTCTTCTTTTTAGAACTCAGGATCAAACTTAGGACCTTGCACTTGCCGGGCAGGCAGCACCACCACTGAGCTACATCCCCAGGCCCACTGTAGCACTTTTCAAAATGTATACTCCCCAACGATTAGATTTGTGTTTATAAATAAGTACCCAAATGTAAAACTATAAATAATGTCAAATTCTCATAGAAAGACGGTGGATTTTCCCACCATAAACACTGAAGGTTAAAACTGGATTCTATTTTGAACTCTGCCGGTAT
>PVIC010055077.1:0-11354 GCA_004025085.1 Thryonomys swinderianus | reverse complement strand
GCAGGGGCTTCCAGGGCTGATGGCTTCCAGTGTTCCCGATTCCTTACCACTCTTTTCCCGCTGGGGAATTTTGGACGTTTTCTCCATCCTCGTGGCCCCTCCTCCCACAGGCCTTCTCTTGGGCCCTACAGAAGCCTCTTCTCACCAGAACGACGTGATTTCCACTGCAGGACATAAGCAGGGATGGGGCTCTGTTGTGTATGGCTCATGTCTAGATGTCCCCCAAAGCCTCATGCGGTCACAGGTTGGCTTTTTCAGAGGTAGCTGGACGGAGAGTGCATTAGTGATTCTTGGTGCGATGGCAGGCTGGGGGGGCTAGGCCGAAGGGCGTGAAGGCTGCCCGCCTGAGGTGGTCTGGATAAGAGAAAGGGGCAGGAAGATGCGAAGTTCCCTCGTTGTTTCTCTGTTTCCTGTCGGCCACCAGGAAGTGTTACCTGTCTGGTATGGGGCCCCTCCCTTGGAGCCAGCCAATTATGGGCTGAAACCTCTACAAACTGCGAGCTAAATAAACTTTTCCTCTTTTAGCTTTGGGTATTGGGTATTTTGTCTCAGCAGTGAAAGAGAACTAACTAAGACAGACTCTACCATTTCATCCTTGGCTCTTGGCTTCCAGCTGTCATTTCCTATTTCAGCCCAGACTGGCCAGTTGGAAACAACTTTCCCTGGGGTGTGTCACACCAGGCCGTGTGCTTTCTCTGTGTGGCTCTGGTCTCCACAGTGCCAGCCTCCCGAAGACAGGAGCTGCTTAGGTTGTTTTGTTTTATTATCAATTTCTCTCTTCTTAAACTGGTGTGTTTTTCCTTCTCTGTGTAACTCGGGACAGAGGGATAGTTCCCTTTATTAATCTTCTCAGTGAGGACAAGGCACTGAGCAAGGGCTTCAGGAGTTACCCGAATGAGCGGATCAAGGAGTGTTTCTGTCTGCACAGTTTAAATAACGCACCTAGCTCAGAGCCTGACACCTCGAGCATCGCTTCGCAGAGCCGGTCGGTTCCAGGGGATCACACACCTTTTTTTTTTTTTTTTTGAGACAGAGTCTCGCTTTGTAGTTCAGGCTGGCCCTGAGCTCACTATGTAGCCCAGGCAAGCCTCGAACTCAGCAATCCTCCCGCCTCTGCCTCCCGAGTGCTGCGATGACAGGCGTGAGCCACCACGCCCGGCACTGTGGTATGTGGTATTGATGGCTGGTGGGTGTGAGCCTCCATGCCCAGCATTGTATGTGGTTATCGGGATCGAACTCAGGACCTTGCACTTGCGAGGCAGGCGCCGGAACCACTGAGCTAAATCTCCGGCCCTCACACACTTCTTTTGAGATCACGTATTTTGGGGGAGCAGAGCGAGATGCCGGACAGGGATCAGCGTCTGTCAGGGACCGGTTTGTTTCTGGAGGGAGAAGCATCGCTGGCAGTCACGGTGTTTTGTTCCTCTGAAAAGCCGATTGCGAGAAGAGCGAAGCCTGCGGAGTCCTCCCCGGGCCCGCCCTCGCCTCCTCTGGAGCTCCTCCCTCGCGCAGCCCTGGTCGGGTTGAGACATTTAGACGTTCTGCTTTGTAAATTACTGGAGAAATTATATCCCTGTCATATTTGAACACTCTGAAATGGGAAAGAATTACTTTATTGGATGTTCCCCCTTCCCTCCTCCTAAATGTTTGAAGCTAATAAAATGTTTTCAAGCAATTTCTTGCCACTAGATTTGGTGAAACTTACTTCAAGTGTCTCTCCAGAACCTTTCATAGAAAAGTAATTGTGTAATTAGCTATAAATTAGTAAAAATTATGCTAATTACTTCCAGGTGTGACATATTTTGTGCTTAAAAAACAAGTAAGGGAAAATAAAGGGGCTGTCACCGTATTTCTCTGGTGAAGTTGGCCCGGGTGCCTTGACAGGCCGATGTGCACGTTTACTTAATATTATTTTTTTAATTATGTAATTTCTGAATAAGTACAAACAGACCTGGGAACAAAAGTACAGCAGACAAAACCCAGGGGTGTTGCTTTTTGTGTATGTGTGCACAATTCAAAGGATCCTAAGCAGGAGCATTTCAGTGCTTTTCAAACGTGTAATGGGGCCGCTGGAGGAGCTGGGCTGGAGCGCTGAGGTCAGACGGGCCCCGCCGCCTCTAGGGTTCGCCCCCTGCTTGTGACCGCTTGGGCCCTCAGCTTGGCGCGATCTCTGGCGTTCATTCGCCAACAGCTCTTTGCTCGGCTTACTTGTCTCTCCACCGTGACCCTGGGAAGTATGTGGGGCAGCTATCCTGGCCTTGGCAGTATGTGTAGAGTTGAGCATTGTTTAATGCCAGGGTGTGTTCTGAGAGATACGTCTAAGGTGCTTTGGTGTCGTCAGGCAGGCACTGTAGAGCGTACTCACACAAACCAAGATGGGTACAAAGGCATAGGCCAAGTGTGTACCGTCGCTGCACAAATCATTATCGTGTGCTGCACGACTGGACGGGAATACGTGTGGGACCACGCTCTCCTGGGGTGGGGTAAAGTGAGAGAAAAGAAGATAGAGTATCTTCTTCTTCTCCTTCCCTCCTTTCCGTCCTCTTCCTTTTTAAATCCACCCACCAGCACCCACTAGCCATGCTGCGAGCCAGTGAAGCGGTCTGAGTGTCAGTCGGTGCCCTGTGTCTTGTGGCGGGTGCCTGGCGCACAGGGCCAGTCCCACACTGCGGATCACGGAGGAGGCCTGGCCCAGAGAAAGGGGTTTGTTGGGATGTAAGCAGTGCCCTAAAGAGGGTGACCCTGGGCTTGGGCTTCCCAGGGGCCTGTTTCACCTGGTGTCATTGTCTTTCTGTAAGTGCTTCCGTGAAACACTGTGTCCTGAGCTCGGTCCTTCGATCCACAGGGTCCACAGCAGGTGAAGGTGGTCTCGGAGAAGCGCACTTGCGAGGGTCTCCACGGAGGGCGGGGATGTCGCCGTGAGAGCAGAGCGCAGAGTCCTTTACCAGAGCGGTGCCCGAGGGGGTCTTGAGGGCCGACTGGGAGTTCGGCAGGAGACGGCGCGGGTGAAGGCACTAAGGTGCTCAGCGAGGGCAGGTGTCTGGGTGGCTGCAGATAGCTCAGTGTCACTAGAGCAGCGTCGCGAGGGACTTAGCTTCGCGGTACCGTCAACCTGGCAAGCTCGAGGTCCTGAGTTTGCTCTCTGGTACCAAAAATGAGAGGTGTGTGTGTGGGGAGTTTAGTTTCGGGTAGGAAGTGGGGCCAAGGGACCACTGTGAAGTTCAGGCATGGTGTGTGTGTGTGTGGAGAGACAGAGGGACAGAGACAGGGACAGGCAGACGACAGAGAGACTGTCTTATGATGCCTGTGTTTTTTGACATTTTTTCAAGGAGAGCTCATTCATGTCTGAGGAAAAGAAAGTTTTCAGGTTGGCCGGGTCTGGGGAAGCCGGAGGACCCATTCCGTGCTGCTCCTGGGGGGCTGCTTGCCGGGGTGGCCGTCTGGTCTCTGCCGTCACCTGCAGCCCCCGCGCCCACTCTGCGAACGCACACCACGGAGCCTCGGACCTGCAGCCTGTGTCCACTGAGCCCGGGAGCAGCCTCTGCGGACCAGGCCACAGCCTGCGCGGAGGAGCCGTGCGCAGCTGTTCTGCGGCCTGCTTTCCTCCCGCGGCCAGTGTCTCCCACGGGATTTGGGGAAGGCTGGGCCTGCACCTAGGACTGAACCTAGGACCCGCACACTGAGCTATGTCCCCAGCTTTCTTTTTAACATTTGAAGACAGGGCGTCACTTGGTTGCTAACTGGCCAGGCTGGTCTTGAACTTGTGGTTCTCTTCCCGTGGGTTCCACCATGCCTAGCTTTCGGGCCTTTTTAAAGCCAGAGAACAGGGAAATAGTAAGGAAGTGTAGAAAAACTAAAAAAAACTCAAGAAGCACGAAACCCAGCTGAGGGGACAGTCGGTTGGCGGGAGGAAACCTGGGCTCGGTCCCAGCTGCTCCTCACCAACCCTCTGCTTGGCCGTCTGCTGCTTTCTTGTCGGGGCATCATATTCTGAGCTTTTATTTATTTAATGGAAAATAAAACAAAATTTAATAATCAAATAATAGGAGAATGACAATAGTTATTACCCTGTGTATCATTATTTTTGAAGTCATTGCTCAGAATATAAAACATTAAAACAAAAAGATTTTTGCAAAAAGAAACAGATAATAACATAAATCTTTCCTTTCAATAAACTAAGATGAAATAGTAGTATAATGAACCCAATTAGCATATATATTGAAATATTTTTAAAACAGTGGAATTTGTAATTAGAGGGAATATTTGAACTTTCTCTCCATTTCCTATTTATCTTCTGTTTTGTTATTTGTGTTTCTCATATAAGAGAAACATTGTGATATTTAAACTTGTGTATATGATCGTTTCACTTCACATTATGTTCTCAGATCTCATCCATTTGTCTATAAATTCCTTAAGGTTATCTTTTTGATGGTGGTGTAGTACTCCCTTGTGTAGAAATACCATGTTTTACTCTGTTGATGAACACATACTTCCTCTGAGGTATAACTATTATAAATTGGGCTGCTATAAATATTGGCATGCATGTATCTCTGTAGTATGATTTTAACTCTTTTGGTATAATGCCTGGAAGGGGGACCGCTGGGTCAAATGGGATTTCTAGTTTTAGTTTCTCAACATTGTTCCCACAGTAGTTGAACTACTTTGCATTCCCACCAGCAGTGTAGTACAGTTACTTTCCCCCCCCACTCCCTTGCCAGTGTTTCTGATTAGATTTTTTTGATGATAAGCTGTTCTTTCTGGGGTAAGGTGGTATCTCAGTGTAGTTTTAATTTGCATTTCTCTGACACCCAGTGTGATGGGGATTTTTCCCCACATATTTATTGGCCGTTTGTACTTCTGAGAATTGTCTATCCATTTTAGTGGTTCATGTTTTGACTAATTTATTTTGGAGGGCTTAATTTCTTGAGTTCTTAGAACGCTGGCAAATTTTTCCCATTCTGTAGGTTGTTTCTCATTCTTTTGACTGTTTCCTTTGCTATGCTGAAGTTTTAAAATTTGATGTGATCCCATTTGTTGGATCAGTTCTTACGCCACCAGATTTTGTTCAGAAAGTCCTTACCTATGCCTATGGCTCTGCGTTCTGCCTATTTTTTTTTGTTTTTTTTTGGTACCAGGGATGGACTCAGAATGTTGTATGAGGCAGGCAGGTGCCACTGAGCTAAATCCTTGAATTTTTTTCTAACTCAGTACCAGGAGGACAGCAGTACCATTGAGCTTCATCCCCAGCCCTCTCTCTCTTTTATATTCTGGCATATTAAGTGTTTCTGTTTAGATCTTTGAACCACTTTGATTTTGGTTTAGTACATGATGAGAGATATAGGTCTAGACTCCATCTTTTGCATGTGCGTAATCTGTTTTCTGCTTCTTCCCTTAATCCTGGCATCATGCATTCCAGATTGAGCTGCCTCCAAGCACATGAGGTTTTGAGGGGACATCCAGACCTGCACCCTAATATCCACCTTGGACTCTCTGCACAAATTCTCTTTTGGCCAAGCTGGTTAAGCTTTTATCTCAAAAGTTGATTTGACTCTGGGTTCAGGAGAGCTTCATGCACAACTGGGAGGGTTCAGTACTCACACTCACAACCCGGGTTGTGTGTTGGACCACAGCCCTGTCAGCTGCCACCACTGCCTGGCATTTTCTTTGCAGGGTTGATCAGTAGAGGGATGTGGAGTCTTGTTCTTGACCAAGTGGGAAATCCTTGATCTGTGTGTGTGTGTGTGTGTGTGTGTGTGTGTGTGTGTGTTGCCGGGAAGGGAACCCAGGACCTCGTGCACACTGGGCAGCTCCAGAGCACTGCCTCCTGTAACTCCCGAAGGAGTGAGATCAGCACATCCCGAAAATGTGTGCGTTAGTGGGTTTTTGCAGATGTGGTCAAGCTCATTTGCATCGTTTGTAGAACCCAGGGAACGATGAAAATTTAGGCCCATCACTCAAAATTATAAGGATCGAGATTGTCATGGTAAGAGAACAAGCCAGACTCAGAAAGACGCAAAGCCTGTTTTCCATAATACGTGGACTCTCAGAAAGAAAAAAAAAATGACATGAACGTTGAAGGGAGACTATTAAACAGGAGGAAAGGAATAAGGAACAGGGGAGGGAGTGGAGGGAGGACGAAGAGGACGGGCATGATAAAAATGCGTCATATGCCTGTATGCAAATGTCACAGTGACACTCAATATTTCATATAATTCGTATGCACGAATAAATATAAACATTTAAAGTTACTAAGGTTTCAAAATGACAAGCACAACATTATATTACGCATAATGCATTTCTGAGTGTGGGGGTCAACTTGCTGCTCATGTAGCTGGCTCTCCTACGCTGTGTGTGTGTGTGTGTGTGTGTGTGTGTGCAGGGGGTTACTAGCATCTTAGTGGAAGAATTGGTGTGGCTGGTATTAATTTTTCCTTTTCTAGAAAATTATTTTTAACTGATACATAAAAACACAAATTGCACATGATAAGATAATGTGCTGCTTCAATACATGTATACATTGTTAAAAGATTAAATTAAATTAAGCATTTATCACGTGTTTATAGAGGAACCCTTGCCAAAGATGGCACATCTTTGGCATCTGTGGTCACCCTGCTGTGCAGTAGGACACTAGCACCTACTGATTAACCTTTTTAATCCTTCCCTCCTCCCCCCAGACTCAGGTAAGCACAACCTACTCAGAAATTCTGTGTGGTCAGTATTTTTCAGATTCCTCACAGGAGTGAGGTCACGTGGCACATGCCTTTCTGTGCCCACCTTATCTCCCCTCCCATGATGTTTTCTGCTTCCCCTGACATCATCACAGATGATGGGATTCTGTTTCCTTTCACGACTAAATAGTACTCTGCGTGCACCTACTGTATTTTCTTTGTCCGACCTCAGCGGATGCACATCTCAGTGGTTTCTGTCCCTGGCTCTTGGGAATAGTGCAGCGGACATCTCTGTGACGTACTGATTTCATTTCCTCTGGATCCAGGAGGGGGACCGCTGGGATGGCAGCTCTGTTTTTAATTGTTTGAGGAGCCTTCATCACTGTTTTCCATGGCTGTTGTCCTAATTTACATCCCTGTAAGTAGCATGCAAGGGTCTCCTTTTTTCGTTTTCTTCTTTTTACTCAGCACGGCTTTGAAGTTCAGTAACAATATCAAGTATCTACCGTGTGTCCAGTGCTTTTCTCAGTACCAGGGGCGAGTGGTTTGCTACAAAAGCAGTAGAGGGATGCCGGGCGTGGTGGCTCACGCCTGTCATCCCAGCACTCAGGAGGCGGAGGCAGGAGGATTGCTGAGTTCGAGGCTTGCCTGGGCTCCATAGTGAGCTCAGGGCCAGCATGAACTGCAAAGCGAGACCCTGTCTAAGAAAAAAAAAAGTAGTAGAGGGTATGAATTCTGCTTGAGGAATACCCATAGAACTCTGTAAAAGGTAAGAGGCGTCTGTGTTAACATTCATTACTGTCAGGCGAGGAGCGTGAGGTTCAGCGATCTAAGTGGTTCCCGCAGAGTCACACAGCCGCCTCCTTCTACCTGGCCTCCCATGTAACCCACTTGAGAAGGAACGACGCGGTGTGGAGCCCACGGAGGGTGGGGGCTGAGGCTGCGAGTCTCCGGGCTGCGCTGGGCCCTGCGGCTGGCTGGGGAGTGCGGAGCGGAGGCCGGGCTTCAGGACGGAAGGGCGTCTGGCTCCAGCAGGGGGCGTCTGAGAGTTCAGGGAGCTTTGCGGATCTCCCCGCCCAGCTCTCATCTTCGCTCGCAGGAGGGTGAGCCTTTCCTTCTGCCGCTGTGCCTGTTCTCCAGGGCTGTTTCCTCGGCGTTCTAGTTCGGTGCATTTTAAACCTGGAGTGCAGCGCACCGCAGGAGACTCTGCTTTCTCCACGGCGGCCCATGCTTGGGCAGATGCTCTAGTTTGAAGGTCTGTTTACTTAGGTTTGCTACAACCTACGCAATCCGATGGTGTCTACGATGTTCTGTTATGTAACAAAAAATTCAGGTAACAACACACCCAACAGAGGTACAACCCTCAGTATGAAGAAGCGCTTTCGCTCCACCCTGCCGTCGCCGGTAGACAGGCGCAGCCCCTCCAAGCCCGCAGGGCAGGCAGAGCCTCCGCTGAGCGGTGGAGCTCCGCCTCGGGCGCCTGCGGCCCGGTGCCGGCCGCCGCTGGGATCTCGGCCGCTTGGGGTTCTCCTGCCTAGGACAGGGAGAGCGCGTTCCGGCCGAGCACACACGCATTCCGAGGAGGAGAGGTCACAGCAGCGGGCAGAGCAGCGCGGCGAGGGCACCAGAGCCCGTGTGCCACCCTTGCGGCCCTGCCCCGCGCCTTCTCAGAGTGAGCTCTCCGCAGATATTTACAGAATGATTGCACAATCGGTTGAGATTACAGAAGGATTTGGGAATTTCCAGGGGACTGTCACGCAGCCCTGCCCCTGGGCGGGGCTGGCGTGCGCTCCGGAGCGCTTCCGGTTCCCTGGCTCTCGTCGCCTTGCTCCTGTGACTCCGCCGTGCTTTCCAGCTGCAGATGCTTCGGGGGCTTCTAGCACTCTAGGCTCCCCTGGCCGTGCTGACGTGATGAGAGTCCGACAGGACCCGCGCTTGCCCTTTCTGCCCCTGAGCAGACAAGAGAAAGCTGTCAGCACAGTCCTGCTGGGAGCCGCCGGCCCCAGCAGCCTGCAGGTCTACAGGCCCCTGCACCCACTGAGTGACTGGGAAGCGCCTTGGCCTTCTAGAGCCAAGCCTGGGCATGGGGAGACGGTCATGTGACCCGACGCGGAAACCGAGCCGTATGATGCTCGGTGACCCCCACCTACCTACATGAAGACTCACACGTATGTGCACGGCGGTGGCTTCCCCCACTGATCTCCTAGTAATTGTATGAATTGTTTTACGACCAGCCCCATTTATTCACTGCCGAATTGAGGATTAAGATTGCTTATCTAAGCCGGGCATGGTGGCTCACGCCTGTCATCCCAGCACTCGGGAGGCAGAGACAGGAGGATTGCTGAGTTCCGGGCTTGCCTGGGCTACATAGTGAGCTCAGGGCCAGCCTGAACTACAGAGCGAGACCCTGTCTCAAAAAAAAAAAAAAAAGATTGCTTCTCTAAGAATTGGAGTTAGAATTCAAGCTTGGTTTTCCGATTCCAAAGTTTATACTCCTGCATGAGCATCGTTCTTTAATATAATTATACCAGCCTATTGAGTTAATGATTATTTCCTCCAGCCCAGGGGGGTTCTTAAGGGAGCTAATCTGTGTGATGTGGGGAGAGCGGACTCGTGGGGGGTCTGGGGCGCAGTGGTGGAACAGCGAGGCAGAAAGAAAGGAGCGAGAGGGTAAGAAGGAAGGGCGAAGTTTAGGGACCACAAGAAGCCCCTCAACGAAGGGTTCCTGGGTGGCCGCACTGCTGCCTCAGCTGCCCGGGTCTCTGGGCAGCCATCAGACCCGCCATCAGCGATTTTAATCAACAGACCAAGGAGCCGATATTTACTTGGGGATTTAGAAACTGGCACAGAAGGCTCATCGCCGGAGGTCACGCGGCAGGAGGGTCATTTTCCTCGGCCACGGAGCCCCAGACGTCCGTCCCGAGAGGCAGGCGATGTCCTCTGGAGTGTTTGCGAGCATCTCACGATGCCCATCACTTGGCCAAGCTAATGCGGAAGGGGGGCTGGCGTCACGGCCGGGGGACTGTCCTCTTCTGCTGGTGCTTCTCCAGGGGAGGCGCCCAGCTCAGACCGCAGGGCCTTCAGTCACTTTCCACCGTGACCTTTAGGAGGCGCTGTGACCTGTGTTCTAATGAGCCCTCCCGCAACCCGGGGCAGCAGGTGCGAGCGTCGACGCTGTTTCGAGGGAGGAAACCTGGGTCCTAAGACAGCCGGGAGCCGCCAGGGCCCTGCAGGCAGGCTTGGTTCTAGCTCTTGAGCCCCGTCCACTGTGGCCTTTCTTCTTTCCTTCAGGTGCCTGAGCTCCTGAAGAAAGGACCGGGTGACCGTGGCATGTGGGTTCTTCAGAAGAGTGTTGCCACCAAAGCCCCGGAGGACTTGAAGCCCTGGGCTGCGGGTTCCCCGAGGGCAGGTCCACACTGGCGCTAGGTCCCTTGTCCTGTGACTGCACCGCGGGGCTGCTTTGCGACAGGCAGCACATGGCCACCTGCATCGGTGTTATTAAAACCTTTGAAATAACACAGGGGCTGTAAAGGCAACGCACCTCACTGAGGAAGGTCCCCGCCCCCCACCTCCCCTTCAGGGGCAGCGATTCTCAACAGCTCAGGGTGTATTTTCCAGGTATTTCTGGCGTGGAAATGCCGTGTGTTATGTACATAACGTTTCAAGGACCATTCCTACCTCTAATGTGGCAGCACGCCGTTCTGTTGAGCACCCTCTGTGCACACGCCTTCATGGTAGTGCCCACAGCCCTACCTCATTCTTTTTAATGTATGCCTAGTATTATTATTTCATTTTATGGATGAGCCGGTTTATTTAACCTATTACCTCTTGATGGACACTTAGGCGATGCCAGCTTTTTCTCTGTTACACACAGTGCTTGAGCGAGAATCCTTGCACGGGTGGACAGACCCATGTAAATGAAACTCGTGGCACACGGGATTTGCGTATTTAGAGTTTTGATCGATATTGCCACGTTGCTCTCCGAAGAGGTTGTCCCCACTTACGCCGTCCATCTAAATGTTATTTCTTTGCATGTGTTCATAAGTGCTGTGGAAATTGCTGCTGACAGTTTATTCGATTCCGATTGCGATTCGGCCCTCGCTCTCCCCGAGGCGATCCCTCTGGACTGCGGAGCGCGTGGCCTCGGTCCCGTCCCTGCCCTTCCTGGCCGGGGAGCACCGTGACTGCTCGGAGGCGGGATTCCCCCCGGGCTGACGGTGTCCTCTCGAAGAGCAGAGCCGGGGCCCGGGGAGCGTCTGTCAGACTTCCCGCCGCGCCGCTGTCCTGTCCGGACGGCCTGCCGTTCTCCGCAGGGCTCCGGCGTGGACTTGGCAATGACCTGCCGAGGCCGGGCGCGGCAGAGGAAAAGCTCTTGACTTCACAGACTAATTGTCTTCGGGGGGCGAGCTCGGGCCCCGTCCGGAAGGCAGCTGGTACGGGGTGCAGGGTGCGCGGCAGGGGAGGGTTGGCCCCAGAGGTGGCGTGCCCCGCGCGGAGGCTGATGTGTTTGTACCTAGATGTGGCACCTCCACCGAGCCCGTGTGCTCATAGTGCGGCTTTGGGAGGTGAAGGATCCCCGGGGTTTGGTAGTCTTTGTGGATGAGTTTCCTGATGAGCTGCTGGGAGGTGAGGCCTGCGCAGAGGAGGCGGGGCCTGGAAGGTTCTGTTTCTCTCCCTCCGTCCTTC
>PVIC010055076.1:0-11336 GCA_004025085.1 Thryonomys swinderianus | reverse complement strand
GAGGTTGTTGGGAATATTTTCTGAAACCCTGAAGAAATGCTTTATAAACATATTTTATTATATTAAATACTGTTCATCTAAATGCCTAAAACATAATTCTTGCCCTGAGAATATTTAACTCAGAAGGTTATGAGTTAGAGGATTCCCTTAATAAGCAAAAATCACTTGACCTAGAGAAACCATGAGACATTCTCTGTTTTTGAGCAAGAAATATTGACTATATTTTATTCATGAATAGTTGCAACATTAATGTGGGTCATTAAGTGGACAGTGTACAAATTCCCTCCCATGCTGAACTCTTGCCCAGTGTACACAGCCGTTGTTCCTACAAGAGTGGTGCATTTCACAGATCCACATGAATCACATCTATTAAGTCAAGGCCACATCCAGAAGCCCTGACTCCCCTCTTCCCAAAGCTAATGGATGTTATAAGTGTTACAGCGCTTTCACGCTGATGCAGTTAAATACAACTTGTAATTTTAATTTTCCTCGGTTCAGTTTGGCCCAAAATACCTGAGAGGTACACATTTTAAAGAGTGTTGCTCTCCCCTTAAATTTTCTTTTCATATGGTAGAATTTGAGGATCTGTTGAGATTCTTTCTCTGGCGAGTATGTGGGGAATCCATCCATAGAAACATATGGACCATCTTAATTCCCTTCAGACTCTTACTTTGCCCAATGCAGCATTGTTTATTGAACTATATGAACTTTTCAACATTCTCTGATTCCAGGATGAGCCATAAGAACTGTCAACCTAACTCCACAATTTTGATCTATATAAAATATCGTGTTCAGATGGTTCAGTTCACTCTAATCAATGCTGAAAAACATTGGCTTATATATTTTCAGTTTCATACAATGAATAATTTCAGTATAAATTCTGAAAGTACTAGTTCAACGTATATGTGCATACTTCCTATCAATGTATGTTGTCAATCCTTTTACACCATAAGGACCATTCAAGTTTGTCTTTACAACACCTGTACCAGGGCTTGTATCCCTGTAGTTCCTTCCAGAGTATTGTTAGTAATTAAACTTTGGAAAGTCTGCCATATATTGATTTCAGTTTCCTTTTCCTTTACCATAAATGACATTAAGCACACGTGTGTATATGGGAGTCATTTTATTTCCTGTGTGGTTAGCTCTATTTTCATATTCTTTGCTCTTTTTATTTTCTTTTGTAATGACTTTCTTAATGATTTCCAGATTGTCTTACATTAAAGTGATTAGCTCTCTTTGAGGTACAACACGTAAACATTTCTCCTCAACTTACTTGTCTTTGATATTTCTCTCTTGTTTTCCTTTTGCTCTTTCTGTCCATTTCTCCCTCAACTTTCCCTCTTCCCCTCCCTACCTTTTTCTCTGTATCTCTTTATAACAATCATTTCCCTTGTGCCTTTTGTTTTGAATCCTAGCATAGCAGAACATTCTATTTAAAATGATAAATAATTGCATTTGTCTAAAAGTTCTATAATTTGCCGGGCATGGTGGCTCACGCCTGTAATCCCAGCACTCGGGAGGCAGAGGCAGGAGGATTGCTGAGTTCGAGGCTTGCCTGAGCTACATAGTGAGTTCAGGGCCAGCCTGAACTACAAAGTGAGACCCTGTCTCAAAAAAAAAAAGTTCTATAATTTAGTTTTTACCTTGAAATAGTTTCCTTTTGTGAAATATATTTTCAAGAAACCTATTATATTGACTTGAATCAGTTTTACAATATTTGTCTTCCCACTTGTTTTAATACCTTTTACTAAATAGTTCTTCTTGCTCTAGGTTAATTTTAGATGCTGTCTGTAATGTATATTTAATCTTCCAATGTATTTATGCATGTTTCTGGATTTAGGGTTTTCTTCTTTGATATTTTTAGTTCCTACACTGTTATATCATTTTAAATTTCCATGCCTTGTAACATATTTTAATATATGTCAAGTTCTTTCGGTATCGATATTTTTCAGTCCACCTAACTACATATTCAAAGGATTTGTATTTCTAGAAAAAAATGAATATACAATATAAAACTAAATGATACATGTACAATGTCACGCATGATTCCCCAATGGACCACTTCACAGTTACTCCTCTACCTTGACAGTAACTATTATTATATTGTACTGTTTGAGGTTATATTTATACACATAGCATAAGAAATCTATCCTTTTTCATTATATGTGCAGTAGCAGTCTATAGTTGCCAACAATATTTGTCCAAAGAAAATATCATGAATGTAAAAATGGCATATTCATGCCCACTGTAATTAAACTGTCAATATCCATTTTTCCAGGTATAGTCTAAATATGTCTCATATTTCTATACATGCTCTTCATTAAGAGAATGATAAGCACATATAATACCACGATTAATGAAACCTGAACTACAATTTTCACCACAATCCTTATGTACCATGCATTGAATTCATGACTTTAGAAAATATAAGACAAGATGGTATTCATGTTCTGCATAGGTCAGCCATGTTGCCTCACATAACTTGGCATTTTATGTCAGGCTGGTTTTTGTTTCATGCTCTTCCTTCAGCACATGGAGCTGCTTCCTGTTTCCCATTAGCGTCCACCACTATAGGTTGAGGCTGCCTATTACCTGTGCGGATGAACCTGAGGCTGTGAAGGTGGTTATTCATGAAGAAATGACTTCTGTGAAGAAAGGAGTAACGCAGTTGCCTGAGCATCAACGTTCCTGAGATTTGATTGCAATATTTACTAGCTTCATGCCCCTTCACATCTTTAACCTCAGATGCATTTTTTGCAAATTTTCTCACCATCCACAGAGCTTTCATGAAGATCAACTACTTATGTAATGAAGGCACTTTGTACATTGAAACTGTAATGCAAATGTACTGTACAGTTAGTAGAATAAGTTTAGATAAAGGTCAAAATGGCAAAAAAGAAGACCCATTGAACATTAAAGAAAGAGAATCAGAGACTCCAAATACAAAATGCTAGAGAATAAACCAGTTTTACTGAGGGCATCTCAAGTCTCCAGTTTCTTTTCTTTTTGCCAGCCCGGAGTCAAAGCTCTTGCCACTGCCTTCTGACTAGAAAGTGAAAAACGAAACAGTTCAGTATCCATCACCATCAGGGAAATGAAAATCAAACTATAGTAACAATCCATGTCACTGCAGTAGCTGTCATTAAAAATACAGAATACTCCATTCTTAGTGGGGATGGAAGCACAGTCATGTTGGAAATCAGAATGAAGGTTCCTTAAAACATTTAAAAGAAAGCCCCCATAAAATCCAGTTATATCACTCCTAATTAGGTGCTCAGAGTAATTAAAGTCAGCATACAGCAGGTACCTGCATAACCAATGTTTGTACAGTGCACAGTTATACAGTCCTCCAAGAACCAAGACACCCATCAAGAGATAGGAGGAGAAAAGAAACATGGAGTAGTGATCGGCCATAAAGAAAAAAGAAATCATGTCACTGTCAGGAAAAGGGATTGCACTGGTAATCATATCAAGCCAAATAAACCAGATTCAGATAAGCAAGTACCCCATTTGTATATGGACCTGAGAAAGGAAAAGATAGCAGAAAAGTAGAAGGAAGAGGATTAGAGAAGAAAGGAGTCAAGGGGAGAGGGGTGAGGGATAGAAAGCAGAGTAACGGCATGACTATGAATTTGATCAAAGGATATTGCACACTTGAATGAAATAATCACAATGGACTTCAATGTCCAGTAAAATTCATGTGCACTAAGAAAAAGTAAACCCAAGTGGAACTGTCCAGCATTTGCCTCCTTTCTAGGTGAGCATACTGAGTTCAGGCAAGTGCATATTTAAAATATCAATGATAATGTTAATAGGGCTAAAAACAGAAAGCAAAGACACATATACATTCTATATGGCAAGCACTGTTTAGGTACTTGACTTCCATTAATGTAATTAATTCCAATAATACTCCTCTGAGTCAGAAAATAGTTAAGACACTGAGGCATGGGGAGGTTAGATAAATCATCCAAATTTGCACAATTTAAGCATTGAGACTAGGATTGGGACCCAGCCAGTCTGCTCCTTGGTCACCTGAAATGTTTTGGCCTATTGTTTCTTCCGTGTCTTTTTCGTTTCCTGGTATAACTGTTCCACTAAAATCCTACACCTCACAGAGTATATATTATGTGGAGTTTCTTTTCAATAGCCTCTTGTGAACATTGATTTAACTTTTTAAAGAAACTTAAGTTATCTGTTTGTAACCTAAAAATAGTGTCAGTTGTCTTGAGCGGGATGATGGTGTTGGTTGTGCAGAGACAAGGAAAACCTGGTGTTTAGCCAGTAACTGTGTGATGCTGTGGGAAGAAGTGTAAATAAAGTGCTGAAGCAAGGCTGCCTGTGTTCTGTGTCGGGTACATGAGCAGGAACTGAAGCTGCCACATGCCAACATCTTGTACACACGAATCTTCTAGATACATCTCCAGAGTACACTTGAGGTAGACTTTTTTGTTTTTTTGACCTTTCATATTCTAAATCTGGCTTCTATATTTGGTAAATCTCCCATTTTAGGATTCCTCGTGGGAGGAATAGCCTATCTTTCACCCCGAAATTGGGAAATGGCAGATGTTTATCTCTGCAGCATTTGTTATGCCAAGGCTCCTGGCAACCAGGTGAATTTGCTCCAGACTTTGGATGTGAGCTACGAGCTCAGCTCTGCCCGTGGTCTCCACACACGGATTCAGGAAAAATCAAACGGGAAAGGGGGCCCTATGTCGCATATCACACATGCTGAGGAATGAATTCCAAGAAATAATAGTGATCAGTGGTGGCATAAGAAGTTAGTACAGGTCAGTTCTACTCAGAATTTGATGCTTCTTTTTGCATCAGAAGTCTAGCATAGCGCTAACACGTAGAAAAATGAAAACCCACATTCATTCATTTAATGAGCATGTAGTAAGTGCCTGCCTTAAACCAAACGCAAAATGAGTTGCTTGAGTTACAAAGGTATCAAAGCATAATATCTACCCTTTGCTCAAGGAACACATATTATGTATAATATAACCTTCTCTTCCCATTGTTTCTAGACATCTGAAATTCCCACCACCCTAACAGTGATTATAAATTAAAATGTTATATACTAACCAACTGTACCACCCTGTAAATAATCCATCTGGCCATTGTATTCAATCTGCATCAACAGTAATTGATTTATTGAATCCATCACTCTTACTTTAAAAGCTTAAACTGAGGAAAACCAGGGTGATTTTAATTGAGAGTATAGAATTTTACTCCCACCCAAGAAAAAAATTCATATTTTCTGCTAGTATTTTTCTTGTCTGTAACATCCTATAAAAGAAATTTCACAGAGGACTTGGTTGGCATCATATTTCTTGAACTCTATGACCTGGACAAGAGCATACTTCTACCCCTTCCTCCTTCTCTCCTTATAGTTACTTCTCATGCCAATAAATTGCTTTGAGTGCTACACTTTGATAAGCAAGTTGTGTTCATAGTGATTTTTATCAACATCTTACTTCCACCTCTTCTAAAAGTATTGTCTGCATTGTAAGCACAGTAAGTTTCCCCATCTCTTAGGAAACTGTTATAATGTAGATGCTGCAATACATAGATGAAAGCATTTTCAAATAGCAAATATATAGGAATAAGGTTTAATTAAGAAAGATACAGCTTCGTGGAGCCTACATTACTTATTTTGTTTCATTTTGTGTTGCTCTTTTCTGGTAACCTAATAAACAGTTGCGGAAGAGAACTTTTTGTGTTGTACAGAACTCTTTTGTTTTGGAATGGCAGGAAACTTCTCAAGCTAAGGCAGCTAAGGATATTTAATCTCTTCAGAACCAAGAACAGGGACATGCTAAACCTAAACAGACAGAAAACAAGGACTAAAGCATGCTGAGGAGCCAGAATAGACCTTCTCTCATTTCTAATCTCTGATATTCTCCATGATGTGTTCTTGCTTTGCAGGGTTTCTTTTCTAATTCCCCAACTATATAGAATATTGTGCACCAACAATATTTCCCAAATGCCTATTCCTTGGCTTTAAAGGGATTTTAAAAGAGGTAGAGTAGGCCACCATGGGTAACTTTCCACAATACCCCATTCCACATTTCTCAATGTGGACTGTGCTTTTAGTCTTTTTCCTTTCCTTTCCTTTCCTTTCCTTTCCTTTCCTTTCCTTTCCTTTCCTTTCCTTTCCTTTCCTTTCCTTTCCTTTCCTTTCCTTTCCTTGCCTTGCCTTGCCTTGCCTTGCCTTGCCTTGCCTTGCCTTGCCTTGCCTTGCCTTGCCTTTCTTTTTCTCTTCCTCTTCCTCTTCTTGTTCTTCTTGTTCTCCTCCTCCTTCTCCTCCTCCTCCTCCTTCATTACAAGTTTGCGTGCAGAATTACTTTCTTCTATAACTATTTACCCCACATTTTTCAAATAAACTTTTTGGCAACATTAAGAAAAAACTTAGCATTTAATCCTGTATTTATACTTAAGCAGAAATTTCATACATTCAATATGAACATACACTTGATCTTTGAACAATACAGTTTTGAATCCTAATGGTTCACTTGTATGCATATTTTACCAGGGTTAGATTTCCATCAGTTTGAGAAAACTCATGATGAACTCCACAAGCTTGAAACAGAGAAAGGAAAATAGAAAATATACATAAATTTATCATAAAAATTAAAACACTATCAAAAGTTGTGCATGCAATGTAAACAAACATAGGAATGCAGTATTAAATTAAAACTTCATAAAATTAAGTGTAACACGTACTGTTCTGCTCTAAAGATTTATTTTTGGTGCAAGTTCCCATACCCAGGGCCTTCATATAGAGCTACATCCCCAGCCCTTTTTAAATTTTTTCTTTGTTTGAAATAAGGTCTCACTAGGACTCTAAGTTGCCAAGGCTGGTTGACAACTTGTGAAATGACTACCTCAACCATTTAGAGCACAGAGATTATAGACACATGCCATATACATGTCACAGCAATGATTTGGCAGCCACTTATGTTGCTATTTCAGTGAGTTATGTTGTGAGTATTCCCTAAAAGTTGCCATCTGTTTAAGAATTGTTCATCACTTCCATAGATTGCCTTTCAGTCAAAAGTAGTCGCTGTTACTCTTTGATAGTGTTCAACATGTATAATATGTGTCATATACAAAAATATATGTTACACAAATGCTGGTGTTAACAATGAGGCTTTCCCTCAACAGGAGAATATCAGTAATTGAGTTTTAGGGGAGTCAAAAGCTATATGGGGAGAACATTCCGTAGCAGTAGAACAAAGCGAAACAAGGTACCTCAGTAACCTCACAATTACTGCTGGCCTAGTTACCCTAACATCACCACCACCATGAGCAAGGAGGGTGACTTAGCAACCACCTGTTGCCCTGGCCTTCAGCACTGCCGGCACGGTTATTAGCACCACGGACAGCGGCACACAAAATCAAAGTGCACTGACCTTCCTTTGTGGGGGGATAGAGTAAGAAAGGATTGCAAGAAGGGTTAGGGAAAATTGAAATGCTTTGGTGCAAGAAGCAAATAGAATTTCGTCACAAGGAGTGACACACAAGAAGGTGTATTTGTGCACAAACTGCTCTAGGGAAAGGGCTGTAGCTAAGAGACGGAGAGTCATGAAGTTGATAGTGGAAGCAGCAAACGCTCTAGGCCTCGAGGAGCTGCAGTGCAGTCCATAACCACAGTGCACGGTGGTCATGATCGTGCTACAGTGTCACGTTGCTCCTCCACACAATTCCCAGCAGACTGTGAGAACGGTGAGAGCAGCAAAGAAGAAGAGATCACCTGTAGGTGAGCAAAGGAGGCTGCTGACAAGCAGAGGCCAGAACAAGGTAAATAAGTGAGGCACACAAGCGTCAAGGTTATGGATCTTAACTGTGCTGGAACCTCCTTCCTGAAACAGTCCATAGGGATGGTAACCAAAAGGAGAAAGCAAAGGAGTGAGTCCAAAGGTGAGACTCTTCCTCAGTGGCCTTATACGTGAGGCTCAGTCACTGAAGCAGAGCCAAGAGGATCCTAAACCACAAAACAGCCAACAGACAAAAGAAGTCAGTCCATCAGCTGAGAACTCATTTGCTCCCAAAATGGAACAGGCCAGGCATGAGTAAGTGCCACCTTTACCATCTCTACCATCTTGTAGTCAACCAGTGGCATGAAAGGGCTATGAAATTCTAAAGTTAAAAAATAATGAGCAAAACTGAAATGGCACTGAAGACCTTAAGTTCTTGGTTTTTCCCACGTGACCAGATAACTAGAACTATCTGAAGTATCTGTGTAGGGTCTTCTGATTACTACCTAAAGATGTTACTTTTTAATAAGGACAAATATGTTTTTGGAAATTTTTTCTCAATATACTTTGGAAGGTTTTTAAATTGTTGTTTTATATCTAGTCATGTTGGGATTTGTAAAATCTTCTTTTTGAATTCCCAAGAAAACTTTACAACATGTTTCCCAAAGTAAGTGAACTATAAGCTCTTTTGAATAAAGATTTTAAATACTCTATAAACAAAGTTACATATGAAACATTGACTGACATTGGAATAGACTTGTGTCTTTCAGAGCTCTTGTGCCAATCACTCTGGGAAAATGATTTGACCTTGGGGCAGGTTCTTGCTGTGTGACGACTGTCACCATACGTCTTCACTGCACATTCCTCTCCTGCACTGACTGCGACTTCTCAGGTGTTATATTATCTCTTATAAAACATATTCTCAAACCTATGACCCATAGGACCAAGTACAGGGCCCTTCAATTTCCAGGGTACTCTGTGTCTCTTCATTACATTATATTATATAGGAGAGGAGGAATGGAAGTTCTATGTCAAGGGCTATGGAAGGGATGGAGACAGAGTGGCCATAGACAGACAAATTCAGAAAATGCCCTAAAATATGGAGAAGTAATTGGACAAATTTGTTTGTTATTTCTTATGACTTGGATCAAAAATGTCTCCCAAAGGCCTCATAAACAGGTCAGCTAAATGAGGAAGTAGAGGCTAGTTAGAGACTAAGAAGAAACAGGTCACTGGGAGTTATGCCTATGGAAAAAGTATGCCTTATCTCAGGGTTCTCTTCTCTCGTTCCTCACTTCTTCTCTCCCCAACCCCATCTTCCCTTCCCTTTCCCCCCCCCTCACCTCCCCTTCCCTTTGCTTGTCTCCTGCTCTATCAGAAATGAGCTGTTTTACTCCAGTACGGTCTTTGTCATAATCTGACTCAGCACAAGTGCAAAAGTAACACAACCAAGTAACCTTGGGATGAAATCTTTGAAATAGCCAAAGAAATCTTTCCTCTCTTTAAGGCAATAATCTTGGGCATTTTATCACAGTGACAGAAAACTGATGAACATATTGAGCTTGGTCATTTTTTAGAAGTGTTTAGATGCAAAAATATGAATAACTCAAGATTTTCTCTTTATTAGAATAAGAAAAACATTTCAAAGTGTGTATTTAAATATGTCCTAGACTTAAATTATCTATCTACTTATATCTCTATATACATATACTTACATTCATTAAAATACACATTCCAAAAACATAAAATCAGAAAAATATTTCTAGATCATAATGAAAATATAGATATAATGGGTTTTATGCTATGTATGTTCTGAAAATATAAAGTCAGTTACTGAAATAAAAATACTTCTCTTACTTAACAGACTTGCTACCAGCTCCTAACAGATTTTTTTCTGTCACAGTACAATTTTAAAACAATATGAAGATCACCTTACTCTTCTCTCATTTTTATTCTTATTGGCTAAAAGAGTGACTATTCAATTAGCTACATGGATTACATTTTCTCAAAAAAATTTTGTCTTTATACCCCAGAAAAAAATGTTGACATGAAAGTTGACAATAATGAGATGAAATTATTCTTGTCAAACCCAGACAAAGTCGGAATACTGAAATAATGAGAGGAGGGAGCCACGTCTGATTGTGTGAGATAATTGCAAGGATTTTCTAAGACTCACAAGAATGATTTTCTAGTTTACTTTTCAGACCTTGTGCATTATATATAGATTCTGAAGCAAATTTTACTTCAACTATTCTTTTAAAAGTGACATGGAAAAGGTTTATTTAGAAGGAAAAAGCTACATACTAAAAGGATGTGGGTGTCAGAGAATGAGACACATTATTTTCTGGAGCGAGGAATATTTATGTTTTTCTTCAGAGGGCGGAAATCTATGGGATTTCTGAATCTATAAGAAGTTTTGTCTCAGATAAAAGGAGAAAAAGTTGGCTCTCCCACTTTTTCTGCCACAGAAAGAATGTCTTCTTTTACAGGTGAAAAACACTAGCCCAGTTGCTCTTATCTTTACACTCTTGGATGATGCGACTGTTGAACAAGATGCTCTGAGCAGAACACTGACCTAGCAAGATATCTCCACCAATAGGTCCATGTCAGGTCTCACAAGGCTAAGGAACATTTTGTTCAAGTAGCATACTTAAGCACCTTTATTTTTTCCTTTTTTTTTTTTTGGCTTTAAAACTTTGCAGGAAGAAAGAGAGAAAAAGAAAGAAAGAAAGAAAGAAAGAAAGAAAGAAAGAAAGAAAGAAAGAAAGAAAGAAAGAAAGAAAGAAAGGGAGGAAGGAAGGAAGGAAGAAGGAAGGAAAGAAGGAAGGAAGGGAGGGAGGGAGGAAGGAAGGAGACTTCATAAATGGGAAAGGAACTGAGATAGGAAGGGAGAGGGGATAGAGAGGATGGGAGGAGAAGTAGATTTCAAAAGAATTAAGGTGTACTATGAACATGTAGCAAGTCCTCCACAATGAATATAATTATTATGTCCTGCAAACATATACTAATGAATTTTTAAAAATCCTCTTCCTTCAATTTGTTTTATCATGTCTACATTTTGCTACACTGTATTCCTCTTGAATATTCTATTGTCAAATGAATCAGTATTGATAATACTATGCCTGTAAAAGTACATTAAGTAACTACATACAGAATTATATCCAATTATGTTCAGTAATCAAGAATCATGTCTTAAGGAAGCGTGTGTGGCTAGCTTCTTACATTCTTTGCCTTAACTACACATTTAACACTTTACCTTAGCCTTGTAAATAGCTTTCTACTTACCCCCACCCATTGAATGATCTCATTGTGAAAAACATTCTCTATTTCATTTGCTTTTTTCACAGGCTTTCATTTACATTGATTCCTGATTCGTGGATTTACAATCAATACTTGGTCGTGCCTAGCCCATAAGTCTGTGAAGACTCCTCAGTATTATGCACACTTGTCTTCTTTTCAATATATTGTAGAACCCCTTTGTGATTTGGTCCATACTCATCTCTCTAGTTTCATTACCATCATTTTCCAACACTACACTATTACTTTGTGATGTGCTATGCTTTTTCTCTTCTCCTTCTC
>PVIC010055075.1:0-11339 GCA_004025085.1 Thryonomys swinderianus | reverse complement strand
GCTGCAGACTCCCAGACATGGTCAGAGATGGGGACACAGAGACGAGGGGACGGAGAGAGGGAGACGGAGGCACAGAGAGCGAGGCCCAGCGGCCCTGGGCAGGTCTGGCCCGAGCCTGGCTTCTGTGCTTGCAGCTCTGGACCGGCTCCTGTCTTTTCTTCCTCAGTGACCAGCCTTGGCTGAGTCACCCCAGAAAGGTGGGCTGCCCAGTCCCCGTTCCCAGCCCTGCCCCACTTACTCATGGATGCAGTGCGCCGCTGTGAGCACCCACTGGGGGTGCACCAGGACACCCCCGCACCAGTACTTAGTGAAATGGTACAAAGCCGCATGCCAGGGATGGGAATTCCTGGGACATTCCTTGCCTCCTACGATCCGGGATTGGATGGGTGGCACCGCTTCACCTGCAGGGAGTCAGCAGCACTGGGGTTGGCAGGAGGGCAGAGGGCCAGGCTCAGCGAGGGGCCGTGTGGCATCTAAGGTCCGTGGCTGCCGAGGTCCGTGGCCGGGCTGTGAGGACAGGGCAGGTGGTGAGGGAGGGTGGAGTCAGGAGGGGCCCTGAGATTGTGGGTTAGTGGCTGGCCGAGGTTGGGGAGCTCTAAGCTCTTGGAGCCAAGCTGAGCCCCGGAGTCAGGATAGGACCCAGAAGGCAGCAGGCAGGCGGCAGGTCGGGGTCAGGTCCTGTGGGTTCCTGGGCTGAGCGGTGAAAGGTGGAGAATTCGGAGAGGGTGTCCAGAAAGCAGTGATAAGGGCCCTGTGAGAGAAGACCAGAGCTGTGGGAGGGGATTTGGGGAGCTTGGGGCTCCTAGCCAGGGGACCGAGGCCTGGATTTGGAGTCAGCCAAGGCCGCTCTGAGACAGTCAGCTCATCTAGGCAGAGGAATTTGAGGGTGACCTGGGGTCCCTGGATTGTGGTAGAAAGAGTGAGTCGGACTAAGAGAGAATTCAGGTCAAAGGGTGAGGGAAAGAGCAGGGTTAAGGCTAGGAGTGGGGTCCTGTGAGGTTTTGGGGTCCTTCTTGGGTTGTGCATGGGAGGTGCTGGGGGGAGGGGAGGAGACCCTGAGAACAGGGCTGTGGCCAGAAGGGGACATGGCTGCAGGGAGGGCTTGGTGACAGTCGCTCTGGTCAGGATGAGGGACCCGCTGACCTGTTCTTGGGGGTGGGTTTCGAGGTTGGAGGGCCTTGGGGTCCACCGGGAGGCAGTCCCAGGATAGGCATGGAGAAGGGTTAAAGCTTCCCAGGTTGTGGCTGCCAGGGTCATACTGTGGTCTTTGGGGAGCGCAGGGCAGCACTGCCTGGCTGTAAACCCTGGGAGATCTGGGGTGGAGTCCCGGAAAAGGAGCTGTTCTGAGGGCTTGAGGGCGGGGAGGGCTGGAGTACTCCATGCAGAGGAGCTGTGGCTGGTGGGAAGCCTGGCTTTGCCGCACAGGGTTCTGGGCGGAGATGGGACTCTGTGGTGTCCCCTGCCGCTTTGGGAAGCAGGCTTGCCTGGTGGTGTTGGGGACTTGATGGTGCGGACCCGATGTGAGCAGCTGGGGGGGCGGTGCAGGTGACAGTTGAGAGCTGGGCAGAGAGAGCACTGGGTGCGATGGGCTTAGGGGTGTTGGGAGCCGGGCGGTGGGGCCCCAAAGAAACAGAGGAGAAGATCAGTGTTCCAGACCCAGGTGGCCTGGGGTTGTTCCCTTTGGTGCTGGCCAGGGAAGAGGAGAGAAGGAGGCCCGGGGGGACGGGAGAGCCCAGCACCCTGGTCCTGATAGGCTGTGGGCTGGTGCTGGGCGGAAGGGAAGGACCCTGGGCATTTGGCAGCGGGAGAGGCAGGGTCTCCGCCCCCCTCATCCCCTTGCGCTCTCACCAGTGTCCCCCAGGAACAGGGTGAGGCCCAGAACCAGGAACCACATGGCGACAGAGATGTCCAGGGCCAGTGGTGAGCTGCTCTCTGGGGAACTCCCTGGGGAGCCTTTAAAACCCTATGGCCCAGAGCTCCGCCCCTGCCCCGCTGGCTCAAGCTGCTGGCCAGAGCTCCGCCCTGCCGTTGGGGGAATGGCAGGGCCAAATGCTACCACTCTTGCCCATACATTGGGCACAGCTATGCTGCGACAGGGGCCGGCACTCCCAGCTCCGTGTGACCTGGCGAGACTTGTGGACTCTTTGCTGCCTGGCACAGGCCCAGATTGGTGGTCTGCTAAATTCTTACTGATGGAGTCGCGTGAGCAGAGAGCTAAAGTGAAGTGCAGAAAGGAGTTCCAAGTCCTCCATGAGTGCCTCTGTCCTGGTGGCTGAGGGCACAGCGGGTCATGGGGGTTTGTGCAGCCCACAGCAATGTCATGGTGACAGGGCTGGGCTGGGGCAGTGGGACAGGCATCCTGGAGCAGCGGGATGGTATGTCGGGAAGGACTGGGCTAGGGTCAGGTGGGCAGGCTCAGCTGGGTCCCGTCCTGGAGCAGGTGCAGCTGGGCTCAGGCTGCTCTGTCCCCTCCCGAGACTTCTCTAGCGCCAGGTGCATGTTTGTGGAGGACGCTGCAGGCCGGGATTCGCTGAGGAGGAAGTCTGAGCTCAGACTCATGGCCACGGCCTCATTGACACTGGCAGAACACACCGGCCTTTGAGCCGAGGCGAAGGACTTTATTACCCTTGGCGCAGAGAGCAGTGTGACCTTCGGGTTCACAGTAGCTCTTTTTCACTCCGAATCTCAGGGCAGCGGTTGGGGCATCCCAGGAGGATTCTGTGTGGCCGGCCAGGGCTGCCCACCTCCAGCGAGGAGGCTGCGCTCAGGACCCCTTAGTCTAGGATGGGAGCAGCTTCTAGGGAGTCTGCCTAAACCCTGTCTCAGTGGAATACAATCTGCGTTGTCTCAACACAAACAGACGGGTGGAAGAGGAACACGTACTGAACACTAAACAACCTGGGGAAGGGGGTGGCACCTTCGACAACCTGGACCTTTATGCTGCGGAGGCGGGGCTACCATCTTTAAGACTTCCTTGTGGCCTGACCTCTTGGAGAGTCCGGATCCAAAGGGCACTCATTGTTGTTGGGAAGATAGCAAGGTCACGAGATGCCCGGGTGACCCCGCTCCCACCCGCTCAGCTCACCTCCACCCTGGGCCGCTGAGCAATCCTATAGTCTTCCTCTGGGTCTCCGCGCCCCACTGTGTCCCCATGGCCTCTCCCGGGTTATGTGCCTGTTCTGGAGAGGGCGAGAAGGTTCGATCTGGGCGCGCAAACCCTGGCCTGGTGTTGGGGTCAGTGTGCAGGTCTGAGCTTGGAGGGATTTCGCCACCCTCTGATGCATTATGTCCTCAAGGGGGGACCTGATCAGTAACCCATACGGAGGCCTGACTTTGGGGTGGCCTAGCACTGGGATTGAATTCGGGTCCTTGTGCACCCAAGCTTGGCGCAGTACCACTTGAGCTAAATCTCCAGGTGGGTGAATGTCTTTTGTCATGGACCTCGGCTCCCCAGGTTGTGTCCCGCTCTGTGTCTGGGAGCTGCCAGGAGTCTGACCTGTTGGGCGTGTGTCTTCCCTGGGTCACCGAGTCTCCAGTCTGAGGAGTCGAGATGAGTCGGAACACCAGTGTTGTTTTAGAAAATATTTGACTTAAAGGCCAGATAGCGGGCTCGGGGAGATGGCAGCCTTCTTATCCATGACTGTGGAGCAGTTGGGTGTGGAATTTTGCCATCTCAGTATATTCTGAGAACAGCAGTAGAGTTGGGGAATAATCTGGCACTTGAATTAACATCTTGTAGCATCAAGTAATGTTGAGGGAGTTTGGAAAGCGGGGAGTACAGGAGCCTGAGGCCCTGGTTTTCTCCCTGAGAGGTGGAGGAACTGGGATGTCTGAGAAGCTCCGTGCCCGAGGACCTGAGGACCCTGGGCATCTGGCACCAGAGGCGTCCTTGCGGCTTGTCTCCTCGGTGTTTGTTTCAGGCTCAGGGTTCTGCGGACCTGCGGCTGTGGGCCCGCAGCTCTCTCCGCCCCCTCGGGCTTCGGCACCTCTGCGTGAGAGCCCGAGTGTGGGGCCGCATCCAGAGTGACAGCCCACGGGCCCAGGCGCTCCTCCAGGCCTCCTCCATCGGCCCACAGCCACCAGCGGGACCGTGGCCGACACTGGCCAGGAGGACAGAGGGCTTTTGAATGACTGCAGCGCCTATGCACCTGCCTGCCGTGGTCACCTCCGTCACCACGTGTCTCCGGCTGCTGTGCGTGGCTCTGTTCCTGTGTGAAGCTGGTGAGCAGGATGGAGGGCTGATGGGGGGAGGGGCCCTGTGTCATGGGGCCTCGGCCTCACAGTCCTCCCTCTCCTCCTCTCCCCTCCACCCTGGTGGCATCTTTTGCATGGGGCCATGACACCCAGAAGTCAGTGCCACCTGCCTAGGACTAGAGCGTGGCCTCCCGCTCTGGCAGCGGCACCATGGGCCCATCAGGCAGAAGGCTGGGCAGACACTGCTGTGTAGCAGTTGTTTTCAGCCGTGGGGATGGTGTCCCTTTGGTGGATGCTACACAAAGGAAGATGTGGGGGCCACTGTGAGTGGGTGGAGCAGGGTGGGAGGACCTGGGGCGTCCAGAGTGACACATGGTCACCACCCCCCAGCAGCACTCAGCAGGAGCTGGAGGTGGACACAGCAGATACCCGCAGGCTTTGTGGCAAGTGTGAACAGAACACAGCACGTATTAGTTAACACGTTGTGCTGTCCAAAGGCTGGATGTCCTGGGGCAATGGAATAGGTTGCTGACAAAATGAAGACACCATCCAGGGACAGCTTGCAAGAGAAAAGATTAATTAGGCAATAAAAGAAATTGATGGTGCTAACCGCAAGAATCAGGGAATGGGCCCCTAGGAGACATATTAAAAGGGAATCCCTTGGCGAAAGTGCATAAGCGGCATGTACTCAACCCTGGGGCCACGTGGCATATCCCATGGTGGGGTGAGGGGGCCAGGGGCCAGGGGGGTACTTAGCAGCAGTATCTCTGAGGAAGTCTCGTGATTCGGACTGGACAGGTATTTGCAGGATAGTAGACTGAGTGTTCTTTTGGCTCATAGCACTACATAGTTTTTGTTTTGTTTTATTTTGTTTTTTTGGCGCTTAGCGAGAGCTTTAGTAAGGACTGTACTCACTGTCTAGCTGTGACATCATTAGCATTGCAAGGAACAGCCAGGTTCAGTCACAGACAGCTTTTACAGACGGGCCTTGTTTCCAGTGTCCCTGAGACACACTTTTGTGGACATCTTGGTCCTGTAAACCGAGGATGCTCCCTGGACCACACAAAGGTCTTGACGATTCAGAAGCGGCATTTCACAACGTGGAGACCAGAGCGAACAGAAAGCTGCGGCGGGCCCCCCTCAGTAAGACCCACCCGAGACACAGGGGAGCAAAACCTGAACACGGGCGGGGCGGTGAGAGCTGCAGTGATGGAGGAAGGAAAAGGAGCCACATCTCCAAGGGCCAGAGTGAATGGATTCCGGGGCCAGAAGAAAGCAGGGACGGCAGGGTCCTGAGAGGTTCCTGGGGACGCTTTCTTGGCCCCTGCATTCTGTTCCAGCTCTGGTCATGCGAATACACACCACTGGTCACAGCCACTCGGGGGAACGGGCGTCTGGGTGGAAGCCTGCAGCTCAACAACACCCTGCCTCGGGTCCACAGGCCCCAGGAAGAGTCTCCCTAAGTCCTGTAGGAGGCGGGGTCCTAGGCCTGCAGGACGCTGGGGCTGCTGCTCTCTGTCTCTCTCCTGTGTGGTCCATCTTGCACTGAGGTCTCAGGCTCTGTCTCTCCCCAGACTTCCTATTCCTTACTCCCGGGTTCTCTGGATTTTCCCTCTCTTATGTGTGCCTCTGTCTCTGTCTCTGTCTCCCTCTGATCCCTCAGTAGCCAAGTCCTCTCTCCTTTTCTCTGTCCTCACTTTTCAAACAGGCAAGTATATCCTTCAGGGCCCTTTCCTGCTGCCTCTCCCTGTGCCGCCCTCCCTTCGGTGAGGCACTCCCTGCCCATGTGCTGTGGCACAGCTCATTCCTGCTCAGTCTGCTCAGAAAGGTGCTGATGTATGGGTTGGGCCTTTCGTTTTTTTCTCGTTAAGTTTTTTGAGTTTTGAATATATTTTAGACATTAATCCACTTTCAGATGTGTAGCTGGCAAAAATGTCTTCCACCCTTAGGCTGTCGTACAGACACGTGTACACTTGATAGAGCCCCATTCGTTGGATGAAGCCACTAATTCTTACCCTCTGGAGTCCTAGTCAGAGAATTTTTGGCTGTGCCTGTGACTAAATGTTTCTCTGTTTTCTTTTTGCAGTTTCAAAGTTTCAAGTTTTATACGTAGGCTTTTGAAACCGTTTGAATGGATTTTTGTTGCTGGGTAAGGTACAGGGATCTAGTTCCAGTCTCCTACAAGTGGATATCGACATTAGCTAGCATCATTTGTTAAAGAAGGTGTCTTTTCCCCAATGTTTAATTTGGCTCCTTTTTGCAGAATGAGTTGACTGTACTTTCAAGTGATTCCTCTGGTTGTCCTGTGTGCTGTGCCATTGGCCTGCATGTCCTGAATTGTGCTGGTGCCATGCTGTTTCTGTGACTAGGGCCTGGGAGTATAATTTGAAATTGAATGTTGCCTGTAGCCTTTATTTTGGCTTGGGACTTTTTAGGTTGGGTCTTGTCTCTTTTCATATGAATTTTAGGGTTGTTTTCCCCATTTTTAAAGAATGTTATAAGAGGGATGTGAATTTAGCTCCGTGGTTCCGGCATCTACCTGGCAAGTGCAAGGTCCTAAGTTCAATCCCCAGTACCACATACTACAATACTGGGTGTGGTGGCTCATGCCTGCAATTCCAGCACTCAGGAGGCAGAGGCAGGAGGATGGCTGTGAGATCAAGGGTTGCCTGGGCTACATAGTGAGTTCAGGGCCAACCTGAAGTACAACAGGAGATCCTGTCTAAGAAAACTAAAAAATGGGCTGGGGAGTTAGCTTAAGTGGTACTGTGCCTACTTTGGAAACACAAGGGCCTGAGTTTGATCTCTGGTACTTCAAAAAAAAAAATGAAAGAAAGGAAGAAAGAAAAAGAATGTTATAGGAATTTTGATGGGATTACATTGAATCTGTAATTACATGCACATGCACACACATGGGAACATGTGAAGATGGTTTTCTTGAGACCTTCTCACACTGGCGAGTCCTGGTGCAGCAGTGCCCTGGCCTCTTGAATTTCAAATTTCAACTCTGAGTAAGTTTTCATCCCTTGTTTCACCAAGGTTGCACTCTGTGATATGATGTTGGTGGCCAAAGCAGACCTGAGGCTCACTGAACAGAACAGAAACTACAGAAACAGGCCTAGACACAGTCAGCTAGTTGATCATCAGCATAGACACCAAAAAAATTCACTGGAGAAATGATGGACTTTCTAGCAATTTTTTTTTTTGTGGTACCAGGGATTGAACTCAGGCCCTTGTGTGTCCAAAGGTGGTGCAGTACCACTTGAGCTAAATCCCCAGCCCTATTTCTAGCAAGTTTTGCCAGGAACATTGTCTATCCTTATACAGAACATAGAAGCTGGACCTGTATCTCTCTCTGTGTACTAAATTAAAGCAAAAGAGACCAAAAATTGAAAAAACCACTCAACCTGCTGGAGGATAAAATAGATGAAATAATTGAACTCATAGTTATAGTCAGGGACTTTCTGAACAGAACTCCAATTATACAAGAAACAATAGCAAGAATCAACAAATCAGATCGTATTCAATGAAAAATTCTGCACAACAGAGGAAACAGTTACCAGAATGAGGACACAACCCACAGAATGGGAAAAATTTTGCTAGCTCTTTCTCAGACTAAGGACTAATATCTAAAACATATAAAGATGTAAAAAACCTAGACCTTCCCAATAAAAGACCCAATCAAAAAATGGAAAATATGTCAGTACTTCCCACAGAAAAGACAAATCTCCAATAAACATATTAAAAATGTTGATGTCTCTGGCCATGAGAAGAATGTAAATTAAAAGAATGCCCTTATTTCATCTTGTACCAGAAAGAATGGTATTCATAAGAAATCAAATCATGATTTGATGGTAAGGCATTAAATACCCTATGATTTCTCCCATTTGAGGACTATGAGGTGCAAATAAAAGCAAAATAAAAGATTGATAATGGGATTGAAGAAGACAGATTTTCTTTTTTTGAGACAGGGTCTCGCTTTGTAGTTCAGGCTGGCCCTGAGCTCACTGTGGAGCCCTGGCAAGTCTCAAACTGAGCAATCCTCCTGCCTCTGCCTCCTGAGTGTTGAGATAAGAGGCATGAGCCACCAACCCCAGCATTTGTGGTATGTGGTACTGATGGCCGGTGGGCATGTGTCACCATGCCCTATATTGTTGTATGTGGTTACTGGGGATCGACCCAGAGACCTTGTGCTTGCTAGGCAGGCACCGGAACCACTGAGCTACATCTCTGACCGAAGATAGATATTTTGTCAATAGGAACAGGTGCAAGAGACTGAGGGTCAGGGAAGGGGAGGCAAAGGTGAAGTAAAAGATTGAAGGTATATAATGTTCATGTGCCAAAACCCACAATGAATGTGATCACTGTACATCACAAACATAAACTAAAATATGATAACTATAATAATGAAAATGTGGAAACGGAATCTAGAGATGAAGAGAAGGTGGGTGGGAGGGGAAGAAAATAAAATGAATCAAGATATGTTAAGTACAAGTGCCTGGTCTTTAAGATGAATGTTCTGATCTTCTCAGAGCCAAATACAGAGGTAAAGAATTTAATGTTTGCTCTGCTGGGTTTTAGTCTTGCTTTGGTCTCAGTCTCTTCTGCCCTCTTCTCCCTCCCTACTGGAAAGGGAAAGCTTAACCTGTGTTCTTGCACCTTTGCAGTTATGCAATATAACTAGATCTTTCCACAGGTTCATAGAGAAGAGTCAGGTTTGAGGCGGAGAGGAGAGTTTGTACTTGGATGGCTGAGGAATGCTGGGACTGCTGCAGCTTTGAGGAAGGAAGCAGTACATTTTTGGTTGTACAGAGCGTAGTTAGTTGTATTAGGTCAAATGATGGCTTTGTATTTGTATCTCTTAGGAGATTAAGTGGGATGGAAGGTGATGTGCTTGGATGCCAGAAAGTAAAATATGTTCTGTATTGGAGAATGGGGTGCCTTGGACACAAAACTGGTGAAGTAATTATATTAGGGTGTTGAGATGAAGCTGTGACAGGCTCAATGGATTACAGGTCCCAGTTTGTGTGTATCAGTGTTGGGCCCCACATCCATCTGGAGGAGAACAGAGAGGTCCAGATACAGATGTTTTAACCTGCAATTGAGGCCCAGCTGGCAATTACAAGAGCCGGAACAGGGCGTTGGAGGGAGCAGCACGGGGGAAGGACTCACGGACGTGAGGCACTGGATCGTTAGAGACATCATCCATCTGGACACGGACTCCACACAGCCAGCATCAACACAAGAGTGTCCTAAGGACCCTGACAGTGAAGTGGTGTCAGAAACACCTACGAACACAGAGATGTGCTTCAGGGGTGTGTGGGAGGTCACTGGGAAGTACAGTGAGAAGTGGGTGGTTGTATTCACCAGAGTTCTCCTGCTGAAGCAAAATTCTCACACCTACCACCTAAGAAAGGAAAGGTTTATTTGGGCTCGTGTTTTCAAAGTCCACGGTTGGCTGGATCAAAGTAGAAACACAAATAGAAATCTGCATCATAAGTCTCCTAGGCATCTCTCAGACCAAGAAGTCCACGCTTTGGGAGGCTGGCGCCCAGCCACAGGCTCACCAGGGCTCCCCACACCCCACCTTGTGCAGCTCGGTCTTGGTCTCTTTCCTGCCCTGTGGCTGCACCTCATGGGGCCTTCTCCCACTTTTATGTTCAGCTGACCAAGAGTAGCCTCAGCCTCCAAAGCTTGGTCAAGACTGAATGCCTGAGATTTTACCAACTTGGCAATAAATAAATTAGGCTCTTTTGGATTCATTCACATTCGCAGAGCACACCAGATCCCAGGTGAAAGACAGAACACTTTATTACGTGTAGCACAGCAAGTAACCCTTCACACAAGTTCAGCATAAAAGGACCATATATTTCATTGATTCCGTTCCTAATTCCAGAGTGCTTTCTTTTCTCTTTGCAAGCCTTGCCTGCCTGTGTTTCCATAGGAACTGCACAACCACACATCCTTGCTTGTAGAGCTGTCCTCACGGGTAGCCAGCTTTTATCCCACGGATGGCCAGTAGGAATCAGCAGTTTAGGCCGACCAGTGCCTTTGGCTGAGTAAGCAGCATTGTTCTCCTGGCTCCCCAGTTTCTCTGTCCCTTTAGTTTGGTCTTTTTTTTTTTTTTCCCTGAGCCTTGCATCGTACAGTGAGCAGGAGACTGCAGCCTCTTGCCAAGTCTCCAATACTGTGCTGAGGAACCTGAGTTATAATTCTCAGTATGGCCAGGCGTGGTGGCTCATGCCTGTATTCCCAGCACTCGGAAGGCAGAGGCAGGAGGATTGCTGAGTTCGAGGCTTGCCTGGGCTACATAACGAGCTCAGAGCTAGCCTGAACTACAAAGTGAGACCCTGTCTCAAAAAAAAAAAAATGTCAGTATGATACGTGGAAAAGCAGTAACAGCAAGTGTGCCTTGTATTTGTTTTGGTGGGTGTTATTATCTTTTCATCCTGAGCACAAGCAGACCTAGTGTAGAAGAACATATTATATTTATTTTACTGAACATCAAACAAACACACTTGATGGAAATCATTTTTACCATCATGGACATTAAATGAAGCAGCTCCGGTGAGGATACCACCGGCAAGACTGCTCGCTGGCCTGACGATCTTGATGAACTGTGCAGAGAAGAAAAGTGTATCAGTGCTTTCTCTGAAAGCATCCAGAGTCACGAGATACACTCTGAATGTGCTCGCCCTACGACTCAGCTTGTACCCTCCTTGCACTTTCTTCCTCTTTCCCCACATCTTGTTCCCCTCAGGTTTTAGGTCACACAGTCCAGAGCACCGTGAACAGTGATCTGGATGCCCAAGACATGACATACTGCCTGTGTGTGTGTGTGTGTGTGGCCTTGACCTTTAGGTCACCTGTGTGTGTATCACAGCGTAGAGGGCCAGGATGCCTCGATCACTTTTAAGTTACTGGACTGCATGGCAGTGACGCAGAATGGTGGGGTTCACTTTGTCATTTGCGTATGGTTTTTAACCTATTTTGATGATTTTCAGTCCCATTATTTCTCTCTTCCATTTCCACATCCCAGGATCCTGTTTTCATGTCCGAATGTCTACCTTCTAGTTTTGTCATGTTTTCTTTATTTACTTACTTATGATGTATTTGTTTATTATTTCAGATTTTGCCCCTAAGAG
>PVIC010055074.1:0-11347 GCA_004025085.1 Thryonomys swinderianus | reverse complement strand
TGATGAGGGGAAGGAATAAATATGTTACAGAAAGAAAATAACAGAGCATGTATAAGGGGGGAGGAGGGGGGAGTGGGTAGGGATATGGGTAAAAATGAGAATTAACTTGTGGCATATACTGGTACAAATTTCCCAATGTTATATGTGATTTTGAAATGTATATAAATTGTACCAATAAAGAATTCAATTAAAAAAAATGTAACATTTCCAAGCCTTTCTTAATAATCAATTTAAATTATACCATAAATATTCAGAAGGCAATACAGATTAATTAAATGTCTAAAATATATAGTTATAAAAAAGAAATTGGGTGATAATGCTCTCTCACACACACATAGAGACACACAATACACACAGGCATGCATATATACATTTATAGATCACCCACAGTAGAGGTGATACTATATATGTTTTTCTTGAAGCTGAACTTGAAACCTTTACTTCTCAATGTTACATATTTGTAACAAGTTGTAGGAATGTATTGAATTATTTTGTTTTATTCAAAATGGCTCACATTGTTTAAAATAATGCCTTACATAAATGAAGATTTAATAATCGCTATGGCAACCAACACATTAAACCCTTTTTTGTGTAGTCTCTTTATAGCACGTTAAATACATTTAATCTTTATAACCCACAGAGACTTGGGAATTTGAGTTTTTGTGTTTTATTCACCCCACCTGGGTTAAGAAGCAATGGTCTTTCTTTTCAGATGGTGATTGGGACTCTCTAAACTTCCCATTGCTGCTGTAAAATTACTCCCAACATGGCGGGCAAATGCAACACAGATTTCTCATCTTTTTGATTGAGAGGCCCAAAGTGTAAGAAGGACCAGCAGGCTCACCAGCCTTTTGGAAGATCTGAAGATGGAATTTGTTTCTTCAACTTCTTCAGCTTCTGGAGACCACCTGCTTTTCTTAGCTGATCGTTCCTTTCTCAGCCTTCAAAGCCTGCGAATAATATATTTAAATCTTGCTGTCTGACCTCTGTTTCCATCCATGTGTTTCCTACTTGGATCCACCCACCATCTCATTCACAAGAATAACCTTTCCATCTCAGAACCCTTCGTCATACCTGCAAAGTCCTTTTGTTTTTCTTCCATGTAAGGTTCCATCTGCACAGCTCATAGGCATTAGGACATGGACAGCTTTGGAGCCCATTGTTTGGTCTTCTACTCACCTATTTTGTTTCAGAAAGAAAACTTAAACAAATGTATAAAATGTGATTTGAGCATGTATTTGACTTGGCGAGAAACAGAGGGGACATTCCTGTCCACTTCCCTATTCGCTAAAATGGCAGGGAATTTATTTATTTATTTATTTTTTAATTGAATTCTTTATTGGTACAGTTTATATACGTCTCAAAATCACGTATAACATTGGGGAATTTGTACCAGTATATGACACAAGTTAATTCTCATTTTTACCCATATCCCTACCCACCCACCCCTCCTCACCCCCTTTATACATGCTCTTTTATTTTCTTTCTGTATCATATTTATTCCTTCCCCTCATACTAATAAGTGAAATCAATAGATCACAGACAAACAATTTCTTCTCTTTGGCGTGAACACCTGTAGATGCAAATGAGCTCTAGAAAGTAGGACAGCTTTTATAGAGTGGAAAATTTCTATAGGAAACTTGGTGTGGGATTGTGATGAGGGGCAGGAAATTTATTGATGGGCCAGTCCAAACATACCGATGTCACAAGCCTGTCCAGTGTCACATTCTTGCATCCTCACTGTCACCTATTGTTTTGAGTTCAAAGAACAAAATGATATCAAGTTATTGTCTTTACCAAAGACCAAGCATTCAGCATCTCATATAGGGAGTATTTTCTGCCAGAAATGTAAAGCATGAGAGAGTATTCAAAAAGCCTTGTAATGTTCATCGTTATTTAATATCATAAGGCCTGTTTGATTTAAAATAATGGTTTGGAAGAGGCTACTTAAGAATGTTGAACTGACATGGTACCTGTGGAAAGATGAAGGGGAACAGGATTCATAGATCACTTGTTACTTCTTTTTTTCTCAAGTTGGGATATGGAGTTCCTGATTGGAGGAAAAGTTTAGCTACTAGCAGAAGCAGTGAATTGTAAATCCTTTGTTTCTGACTTCCACTCTTTCCTTCTTATACCTTTGGGTCTAAATATGTAAGTGATCCTTGATAAGTGACAATAAATGCTTATTTATAAATTCCATTTTTCTCCATCTAAATAATGACCTAATGAGTTGATTACCTAGATAATTCAGATGTATTAATAAGCTCTCTTTTCTAATAAAAATGATAGTAAGTTTTGAAAAAAGAAGACATACAAAAAAAGAAATAAGAATACCTTTCCCAGAAAAGTATTGACAATTGAATCCAGGGATGCTTTGCACCTAAACTAGGTCTGCAGCCCCTTCTTGTTTTGTTTGTTTGTTTGTTTGGAAGTAGGATGTCCCCAACTTGTCCAGGCTGGCCTCAAATGTGGGTCCTCCTTTCTCAGTTTACTGATTAATTAAGGAAATAGGCTTGTGCCAGTGTACCTGGCCAAAGCAAGGAGGGGATTTAAGAGTGGATGTTGCCTCTGAATGATTTTATTGTTATCAACAAAATCTGTCAATAATATTATGATACTAGAGACTCAAAAAAGGAGAAAAACGTCATGTGCTATACCTAGCATGGTGCATGTGTCTGTAATGCTAGGGACTAAGGCAGCTGAAGCATGAAAAGATCAGAAATTTCAGGCCAACCTGGCTTAGATGTTGTCAGATTAAAATGTAGAAAATAAAATATAAAAGCTATGGTGTAACTCTGTGGTAGAGCACTTTTTTAACATGTGGAGGGCTCTGCTCAATGTAAAGTGCTAAAAGAAGCAAGTAAAGGAAAGAAAGAAAGAGAAAGAAAGAAAGAAAGAAAGAAAGAAAGAAAGAAAGAAAGAAAGAAAGAAAGAAAGAAAGAAAGAGAAAGAAAGAAAGAGAAAGAAAGAAAGAAAGAAAGAAAGAAAAAGAAAGAAAAAGAAAGAAAGAAAGAAAGAAAGAAAGAAAGAAAGAAAGAAAGAAAGAAAGAAAGAAAGAAAGAAAGAAAGAAAGAAAGAAAGAAAGAAAGAAAGAGAGGGAGGGAAAACCGTTGTTACCTCTCATTTTGAGGCTTTGAGGTTCAGCAGAAAAATCAGAAAGCCTAGGAAAGCTCCAAATTCTGCCACTTACCCAGACGCCATCCTAAGCAAGTTAATTAATATCTTGAGACTTCATACATTTCACCTCTGCTGAAATTTACAGTTTCACTAGGAGATGCAGGTGACTCACTCAGATTAGTTTGTGGAGGGCTTTTGGCCAGCCTTCGTGCTGTTTCAAAACAACAACATGAAAAGTACCCACTCTGCTTTATTTTAAATTTAAATCAGAAAATAATGCTAGTTTCATTACAGATTGTTCTCTAAGGCCCGAAAAAGAACCACTCTCTTGAATTGGAAATTAATGAATTTTATAACTGTTTAATCAAAGACCTATTGAGTTCCAATAATTCTCTGATCTGCTGCCAAGTATTGTGGGGATACGAAGAGTGGAATGTGGGCTTGACTTCAAAGAATAACAGCAGGTGAATATGCATCACATATTCTCAGAAAATGTAGAATTTCTCCAAGAGAACAAGAAATTTCGCTTCTAGTCACTTAAGTGGAATTCCATCAGGCTTATTGTTGGCCTGATTTTTCAGCTTTTTGCCTAAATCATTATTTTTTACCATCTACGATTTAACAGAGGTACTTGAATATCAGTCTATTAAAGTCTTCTTGTTATCATAATTTAATTGCTTTATTTGAATACTTACCATCTATCAGGTAAATATATTTACTTATTTGACTTTTTATTATTCAGTAATGTATATTTTAGTTGGTGTTAAACTTCACTTTCCTTCCACTAAAGACACTAATATCCCGAGAGAGAGAGAGAGAGAGAGAGAGAGAGAGAGAGAGAGAGAGAGAGAGAGAGAGAGGCACTATGTTTAATTTTGTATATTATCACCTAAGAGAAATTCCATATTCTCTTTAGGAGAAAAATAATTTACATGTTCAGTTTTCTGATGTGTCTAAGTCAATTCTATGAGAATAGGACCAGTTTTGTACATTGTTTACTCCATATTTGATAGGAAACATAGCAAAATATTTAGTAAGTTATGTAATTTTTTTCCTTTTTTGAGACAGGGTCTCTCTTTGTAGTTCAGGCTGGCTCTGAGCTCACTATATAGCTCAGGCAAGTCTTGAACTCACCAATCCTCCTGCCTCTGCCTCCCAAGTGCTGGGATTACAGGCTTGAGCCATGAAGCTCGGCATCTGTGGTATGAGGTACTGATTGCCAGTGGGCATGGCCACCATGCCCAGTATTGTTGTATATGGTTATGGGGGATTGAACTAGGGACCTTGCTCTTGCGAGGCGGGCGCTGGAACCACTGAGCCAAATCTCCAGCCCACATAATTGTTTTTTTAAAAACAGTGATAAAGTGGATGGATTTTTAATATACTTAAGCCAATATATATACAATATAGGATTTTTGAATAAAAATAAAGATTGCTGGTTAAATTTTTTAACCTCTTTAAGTTGGTTAACAGTAACATTTGTATAAGTGGTCAGTCAGTATGTTTTTGAACTGAATGAGAGTCAGCCATGTGGTCTGTAGGTGTGGAGCATTTTGGTAGAAAGACAAACCAATGTTGTAGCCTGCAGTAGTGGACAAAGTATAAACTACCTTCATACCCTTTAAGAAGTTAATAATTTAATTCATGTGGTTGTGACGAGTGCTGCTCCCAAAGTCAGCCCTCAATTTTTGTCCTTGTTAAGAATTGCCTCAGTTAACAGAGCCTCATCCACAAAGACTCGAAAGGTCCTCATCTCACGACCAGCCATCGTGATGGTACAAAGATCTGGCCCCCTTTGCCCTTGCTGAGGCACATCTGAAGGGTTTTCCTACAGTCGGACTTTCTCACAGAGATGACTGGAGCTCCTGTAGCACTGGAATCATAGCCTGTCCTTTTTTTCTGATTGACTTTTTCTTCTTTCTTTCCATTTTACAGATGAGTACAAGAAAGATTCTTTGGCAAACCTATGTGCATATTAGAGCTTAAGAACTCAACTATTTTTGTTGCCAATGGGAACATTCTCAGAAAGCAGGGTGGGTCAGAATGTGCCCCTGGCTCACCTGCTACGCACCTGGTAATAAGGATAAGGGATCTGTCATGATAGTACATGGAGCAGAAATTGTTCCTGATGAAAGGACCAATGCGATTTTCAAAACATTTATCAGTCTTAAGCTGGTACATACAGGTTTAAGCAAATTCACTGACAATTTCCATGGTTAAGTAGTTGAGCTTTCTGATAAAGCTATTAACTCTAAGAACTGAATTTGGGTAGTCATTGCTAATGTGTATTGGTTTGTTAATACAGAAGATTGTTAATCAGTCATTAGAACTGAAACCATTCACTCTTTAGAACTACAAGTGTCCAAAAACAGAGTAAAAAGGAAAATGGATCATGTTTAGAAAATTAAGGACAATCATACTTGGGTTAGAAGTATATGAACAAACACAAGGGATTGGATCCATAGTCAAGTGTGGAAAACTTAATATTGCATTCTAACACCCACCAAAGAGTATCTACCATAGAGAAGACCCAAAACCACTTGATAGAATGTACACCTTCAAGTATGAATTTGCATTATAACAAAGCCTATCATTACTGTCTTACAGAGTGTTTAGCAATGTGGAATCCTCAACTCTGGAGAAAATTGATAGCAAAGGTGGTATGGGAATGGGCCCTTGATTGTAGATTCCACAGACTATATCTAAGCCATGCTGCATGGAATTTCCAGACAGACTGAAAGAAGAGCCAGTGAAAGACACAGGTGAAGTGCTAAATTGGTGATAATACCTTAGCATACAGGAACTGTCTTCCAGGATATGAGTTAGGTCTTAAGCATCTTAGGGGTGTAGACTTCTGGCCCACCATCTTGTTTTTGGATTTGATTAAAGTAGTAAGGTCCCCAGGGAAAGAAGGTATAGCCATTAACTGCTGAATGACTGGGTAGTATAAAAGTGAATACATATAACCTGATACTCTTCTCAGTATTCAGCCTATGTAGCCCCAACAAAAAGAGAAGAGAATGAGCTATGAAATAACTTCTTCTTTTAACTGGCAGGCAGGGCAGGAGGCCTCCTATTTCCTTCCTTCTCTTTTTTATATCCCAGCTTCTTTACATAACACAGAAGAAAGAAAATGTATAAAAATGTGACTATGGCTATGTAAATATGCCAAGATTGATGTAACTTTCTGACCAATTGACCTGTATTGCTTGGAGTAGACAACAATAAGACCCTGATGCTGTATTCTCCACCTCTTATATAGCTCCTTACTCGATTATGTAATTCTATGCTCCTTGCCCCTAAATACAGTGTATGTAACCTAAATGTCTCATGTCTATAACCATATCTCTTCTACTAGTTTATTTAAGAGATTCCTGTTTTTTTGTTCTGGGGAGACTGCCCAATTTGGAAGGAAATTCAGGTTAGTCTCAGACAGCAATAAACACTTCACCTTCAAAACCCCTGAGTGTGTGTTCCATTCTCCTGGACTGGTTTGATTTATTTTCTGTTTTTTCATTTTTGTCTTTCAGAGCTTCTCATATGGTTGCCCAAGGCCCTTGTTGATATCGCATTTAAAGCCTCTGTGGCTATTCATTGATTGATCCAGGAAGCAAGGATAAAGGACAATAAAAAGCCAGTATCTGTGTAGACATTCATACAGAGGCGAGGAGAAAGACAGAGGAAGGGCAGGGTAAGGTCAGGGTGGTCTGTTATGTGACTGACATTAGGGACAACCTAAGTAATAAACACGAATATGGGGATGATGAGAACCAGTGCACTCATTCTTTAAGGCAGTGTTTGATTTTATTTGGCCTTGTGGCCCGTAGACTGTCTTTTAATCTGTAACCCTGCATTCTGGGAACGTTCGGGTGTGTGGCTCCTAAAGTCCCTTAAATTCGCCTCACATATACCTGTGGCCAATGCTCTTATGCTTACTCTCTAGCTTTTTCCTCTGCTTTTTGCTTCTGAGGCTCACAGTTGAGCATCTTTCCTCTGCCACGTTCTTCTGCTAGCCATGAAGTTTCTATGGTGGAGCCTACTGATCATGGACAGAAACCCCTGAAACTGTGAGTCTAAACAATTCTCTCCTCCTTTGTAGTTCTCAGATAGCCTGTTTCCCAAGGAGGGAAAACTGACCAACACAATGTATCAAAACTTAGCCATTTCATCTCCTCTCTCCCCTTACTGCTACTCCTGTTATAATCGTGCCTCCTAATCTTCCTTGTTCCCTTCTCTCCACTGTATCGTCTTCCAAATTGTTAGATCCTGATAGTGTTATAATTATTATCACTGGTAATATCATATTACTTAGAATTCTTACCCAGATTTTTATGTTCTTTAGAATATAAAATATATATTTTGGAAAGGGTAAAAAATTTTATGACATTATCTCTGCCTACTTCTGGTTCTTGGTGTTAGAGTCATCTGGCTTCCCAGAATATCCTTATCTTGCTTCAGTAGCAGTGTAACTGTCATTTCTCCCAAACTAGAATCAGATTCTTCTATTATCTTCTGCACCCCAGTTACATGTACTATATTTGATGAAATCTGTCTTCCTGTGAGACTTAGAATCCTTTTGAATAAGAGCCAGATATTACTATCATATAAGTCTGAAGGTGTTGGCACTCTTTCTCTTGGTATAGCTGTTTATAAATATACTAAATAAATAACATTTAATTTAAAAATTAAATGTAGTAATTGCTCATATATCCCATATATGTTGATGCACTTCCTAATTTTCCATATTGTCTTCTGTACAACCTACCCATGTGGTTTCCAATGGTTATGGCTACTCTGTTTTATGTTACCAGATGCTTGGCAATAATAAATATAAGAGTGTATGTTTTCACAGCAACAATAGAAAAATTCAAACCTTTTCAGTTGTTTGACATGTTCTTCCAAGTTCATTCCTTTATGTTTTATAAAATTAATTTTTAAAAATACTATCATAGTAGGCATTGATTTTTGTGTGATTCAAAATTTCTACTAAGCTAAATGATTACATAGACATATTTTTGTATAATCTCATATAATATCTAAACTTGGTATGCCTCTTTGGGTCTGTATGAGAGGTATACTCAGAAATACCATCATGCTAATGAATAATAATCCTTGTTATATAGAAATGTAAACACTAGAAATATGAGAATATGTATAATAGACACTGATTACTCTAAGTAATCAATTAATTGAATATGCTTTGAATTCATTTGTGTGTACAGAAACTTTCTAATTAAGCTATTTTCCCCTTGAGTGGGGGAAAAAGAGCAAGTGATTGCTTCAAAATTTGTTAAGCTCTACCTTACTGAAATTATTCAATGAATGGGCTGTAATAGAAGGAAGACCTCATGTGTATAAACTGGAATCCCACTTATAGTCTTTGACTAAGTCACTTTCCTTTTTTATATCTCAGTTACATTTTCTGCAAAAACAGCAACAGTATCTTTATTGAATACTATGTATAAAGTTCCATAATAGTGAGTTCTGTTCTCACTATTATGTGTAATTTAAGCCAGTTGTAATTTTGATTACTGATTACTTTTGCCATTACAGAGATAAAACAAATAAAAGAGAATATATATTTGTTAGAAATTTTTACAAGAGAATTTGAACATCAATTTGGTTGGACAGGGTGAGTGTCCCTACCTGTTTTAGTGATGGTGATAGGAAAACTAACTGCTATCTCAATAGTGTTACAAATAACTGAAAGAAACGCAGAGAAAAATTTCAGAGAAGATATACGTTTTGATGAAATAGATAAGAAATGTATTCATAGTCATAAAACAGGTGAGCCCTTTTTTCTGAGACAGGATGTTGCTATGTAGTTCAGACCTCCCTTGAATTCACTGTGTAGCCCAAGTTGGCTTCAAACTCATAGTGATCCTCTTGCCTCAGCCTCCCAAGTCCTGGGGTGAGAGGTTTGTGCCACTGTGCTCAACAAGGGGTCTTGGAATATGGTACCACTGAAATATGGTTCAAAGTTATTCAGGAAAAGTGAAAGTGTTCTTTTTACTTTATATTTCATTCTTTCTTTTTTGTGTGTATGTTGTCTACACTGTCTTCAAACTCTTGGGCTCTGTGAGTTTCTTTCCCACTGCTGCAACACAATACCTTAAACGCACAATTTAAAGGAGGAGCAGTTTATTTTGGCTCATGGTTTTTCCCATGATTGGCTGGTTCCAAGGCAGAAAGGGGATGACAGAAGAGAATGGGGGATGCAAAGGTTCTCATCCCACAGCATCCAGGAATCAAGGAGTGATGGGAGGAGCTGGGAAGGAAGACTTGAACTCCCAGGTCTGCCTCCAAGGGAACCATCTCTTCAGACCAGATCAGTACGTGCAGCTACTGAATGCATTAGAGAATGAATCCCCTGGTGAGGATGGTGCTCCCCTTATTGGGCTACCTTTTGAAGCTTTTAAGGAACATTGTAGATCTAAACTACATGTTCAAGCTCTTCTCCTGTTTCAGTATTCTGAGTAACTGGATCTATAGGCACATGCCATGGGCTGAGCTGTCTTTCTTTCTTTCTTTCTTTCTTTCTTTCTTTCTTTCTTTCTTTCTTTCTTTCTTTCTTTCTTTCTTTCTTTCTTTCTTTCTTTCTTTCTTTCTTTCTTTCTTTCTTTCTTTCTTTCTTTCTTTCTTTCTTTCTTTCAATTTAGGTAAGGGCTACAATTATGGAAGACTCATGGACTCCACCCAGCCAATGAAGTAAAAGATATTACATTCCAGATAGACAGATGGCTTAGGGTACAACTGTGTTTAAGGGATTATTTATGTTAATTTATGCATTAGTCTTTTCCAAGGATACACTCAAAATATCAGAGTATTATACACAAGCTAAAATTAGATTTAGGAAAGTAAAGACAGGGCCAGATAAGGTAAAAGAAAGAAAACTCATGAATATGCATGTTTGCAATGAATACATCTTAAGACTCAGAGAGAGGAAGCATTGCATTTGTTATTTTCTTAAGAGCTGAACAGGTAAAATGTGCCACATTGTCTAACAAGAGAAATGGTTTCTTGATCATTTTAAAGGGTCGATTGCTTTGGCATGCAACTGATTAGCTGAATTATATGCATAAAGAACAAGCACAGTTCAGCTTAGACAATTCTCAAAGCACAGTTAAGTTTCCTATTTTGGTATGCTGACAGCACATTCCAACATGAGTCTTGGAAATAACTGACGTTTGAATGTTTTAGAATCACAATCTTCTCCAAATTTCCTTTATTGTTCATTGTCCTGCTATGAATAATTTCTAGGGTAATTTTTAAAATATGTTGACCATCAGATACCATGCTGCAATGAAGTAAATTTCAGCAATGTTCCCAGAATTTTGCCTCTACTTAGTTTTCTTTCCCAGGAAAATATATGTAAACGGCTTTTTTTTTTTTTTTGAGAATTGGAGCTTTAGGCAGAGTGAGATAAACTCATAAGCATCCAAATCTCTTATTGATCCATTTTTTCAAATAATTACATCTTATCTTCAAAAGTACAAAAGACAACATGGGAAGTGTTAAAATCAATAACACAAAGGATATGAAGCAGAAAGTTTGAGCTGACTTTTGTATTTATATGAGAGAGGTCAAAATTTTATTAAAGGGTAGCACTGATGGGAATGATATATTAATAACATCACTTTTCTTTAGCATCTCAATATATGAAGCAAGAAAGATCAGATCTTCCTGTTAAGTACTCATGATACGTACACATTACATAAATAGACATATGCATTCACATACATGTATGTAAGAATATACCAAAGTGTATATGTGTGTATGAAAAACAATCCACATTTGTGCATTGTTCAAAATTATTTTTAGAATAAATTATTTTTCTACCCAGGTAAATCGTGCAAGTTTCCTTTTACAAAGAAACAAGAAACCAAGTCACAGTCTTATTTCTAAGACTTTTTAAACTTCTTTTATTGCTCTGAGAAATATAATTTCACATCATCCTGAGTTTAATTTCTAAAATAAATGATTAAAATTCAATCATCTACCAAACACAACTTCTTGCGTGTGTTTCTAAAGCTGAACAGACACACAAAAGTTTACAATAGTAGTAACAGAGAAAGGTTAAGACACAATTCATTGTATCCCAGTTCTATAAATTTACTATTTAAAGAGAGAGGAAGTGAAAATGGGCTGAAGAGAGAAGGGATCTGAGACACTGTCGTGGACACACTCTGTCCCACAAGAACATAAACCAGGTAAAGATGAAGGTATCTTC
>PVIC010055073.1:0-11492 GCA_004025085.1 Thryonomys swinderianus | reverse complement strand
AAAAAAAAAAAAAAAAGTACCAATAAAGAATTCAATTTAAAAAAAGAGAGAAGGTTCCTGGGACATAATAAGAAATATGTGTATCTGGTGTCTCCCCATCCCATCACCATGATTAGAAACTAGGAATTTTCAGCCTCACCCCCACGCTGTAGGGAAGAGAAGGGAGAAAAGCAGAGGATGGATTTAATAATCTTGCCTGCGTGCTAATATCTCCATTAAAAGTGTGGCTCTTGAAGAGCTTTCAGGCTGATGAACAAGGAAGCACCACATGCAGGAGAAGGGCATATCCCCAAATCCCCCAGGGCATCCTGCCAAACACCACCCTATGCACTGCTTTGTGAGACTGTTCATTTGTACCTTTTGGTGTATCCGTAGTAAACCAGGAACCCAACAGGTAAACTGTATCCTGAAGTATGTGAGCTGCTACAGCAAATGGTGACGCAGGACGAAGGAGCCACGGGAACCTCTGCTTTGTAATGAGGTCAGAACGAGATGGCAGGGCCCAGGGACCCGCTTGCCTGGAGGAAGCCACTGAGTTGTGGGAGCGCATGCTAATTCTCGGTTGATGGTGTCAGAACTGAGAGAAATCATTGGTAACTGGGTCAGCATCTATTGAGAAACGAGGAATTGCTTGGTGTGGGGAAAAACAAACCAACAAAACCCCATCTTTCTGGTGACAGCACACCTGAGGACAAACCGTCTATTTCTCCTACCGAGCCCCCAAGAGAAACCCACAAGCACCGGAGGAAGGTTCAAGCCTGGAGACCCGGTCTCTCAGCCAAAACCTGAACAAATCCTTCAGATAAAGCAACACTGGCTTTAGCAGATCCCCCAAAAGGTCCGTATTACCATTTTTCCACAGTGACAAATAATGACATTGAACTTCGGATGGCGCGGTGCTGTGGAAAGAGGTTGGGCACGTTGATGGGCCAGGTCCACAGGTGCCTTCCGGGGCTCAGCCTAGGCCCTGAGGAAGCGAAGTTTTCGGTCTGGGAGAGGCTGTGAGAGGACACAGAAAGATGGGAAGGGGATTAAAGGAACAAGATTAATCACAAACGAGATTATACTGTATGAGCCAATCTGCAAATATGGGCAGAAAAGACTGGACCAATAGAGATCAGCGTGTTCACTTCATCTCTCAGTGATTGGTGGGTTTAATGATCAGAAAATAACCCTTCTCAAGAAACAGAGTACACATCTTCAGTTACTCAAGTGAACATTATTTATTGTTTTTCATGGGGCATGAAACTGCTGCATTATAAATCCGAGAGGTTTGGCTGCATTATAAAATTATTAGACTGCAATCCTCCTGCCTCAGCTTCCCAGAGTGCTGGGATTACAGATAGCAGCATCACACACCATTTTAGAGCCAGTTGTTCCTAGACCAAGGCTTTCCCTGTTACAGACATATCATGGCTGAGTGCAGACTAGCCAGAAGAATCTAACTTGCTTTAACAGTGATAACACTTTAGGGAGTTATCCCAGCCCAGGAGAGGAAAACACGAAGGTAGTTTATCTCAAAGTATCTAGGACTTGAAATAAAGCTAATTTTACCTAGGGAGGGGAAAATATTACACTGTCCAGGGCAGAGCTATGGGGAAGTGGACAGAAATGACCTAGAATCACCTCTGGATGTTAGAGAGGCTGGCCCAACTTTTAAGTACCTCTCTAAAGTGTTTATCCCAATTGTCTCTATGAGAATCCTTTAGAAAATAACAGCCTCCCCAAAGAAAACCTGGCATCCAGGGGGGAAGCAGAGTGTTCTACAGACCAGCGTGTTCTTGGCGCCAGCAACTCTACAGGGCAGACCAAGAATATGGATTTTCCCAGATGGGTTAAGAACCCACTGTGTTCCGTACTGACTTAGAGCTGGAAGAAAGTGACTATGGAAAAAAGATGTTGTTTTATTTTTGCTGGAAGATATAGCCTACCATATGGGAGCACAGAGCCAGGTTACATTTAATCCGGTTCTATGTGGACATATGAGCTGAACTTATCTGACACCATATATCTACTTTATTCTTGAAAGTACTCTTCAGGGACTGGCACCTAAACTGGATGTGGTGGTACATATCTGTAATCTCAGCACTCTGAAAGCCCAAAGCAGGAGGATCACAAATTGCCCTGTCTGAGCAACTTAGCAAAAACTTGTTTCAAAATAAGAATAAAAAGGACTGGGGGTATAGCTCAGTGTGAAGGCTCTTGGTCCGATTCCTGGGGGTGGCAGAGGAGGAGAAAGTAAAGGAAAGAAATCGGCACTCCCCCTTGATCCCATTTAGCCTCTGTGCATGATTCTTTGCACCCTGCGTATGACTTTGACCTTCTGTATGTAGGTCATACTATCTCTTACGAGAGGGCAGTGGAATGTATTAATAGCAGAATTCTACAGATAAAGCCTAATCTGCATCTGTCACTGTTACACAGTGTGTTTGGAGCCTGCTTGCCTACTGACCTACCTCCTGACAGCGGCTGTACTGCCTCACTTGGATCCTTCTGGATTTTTAATCCTGTAATGCTAATGAAAGCTTTATCCAATTTATGACATCCCACTATAAAAATGTTGGCACACATGGTCCCTTATCCTCTTGGCTAGCGATAAAATGGTCTATGATTCTACTTGGAAATGATTTCCACTCGAGGGATTTCTTAGCCAGAGGTAAATTGTTTCTTTACATCTATCCCGGTGGCCATCTGAATTTTATGTGTTTAAATGTTCTCCTGTCAAAGAAAATAAACCAGATAGGTGTGACCTTTGCCCCAGGTATTCAAGGGAGACAGAGAATGATACCTGAGTTGGATTACTTAATATAAAAATAAAATTATGCTTGCTTGCTTACTTGCATGTTGCTTTAAGCCCCTTTTGCACGCGTAATACCCAAACCATTTCAGGGGTCAGTGGTTGGCATTTGAATTCCCTGAAATGGAACAACAATGAACAATCAGCAAGTAAATACATTTTCAGAGATTCTTACATGAAAAGGTAACAAAATCTCCAGACTTAGGCTCTACCTTCTGAAATAGAGCAAGTTTGTAAAACAGAGTAGGATTTTTTTTTTAAAGAGCCTTATTCACTCAAAATATTCAGGTAGAAATGACCAAGAATTAGCACCATATGCAGGATAACAGGAGACAACTCTTTTGGTTTGCCCAGATTTGTTTTAGTTTTAGCACAGAAAGAACTATGTCCCAGGAAACTGCTCTGTCCCAGACAACCTGAAACATTTGTTCACCATAAGGTAAGCTAGGTCACAAATCTTTAGCCAAAATTCATTTTGAATATATTGCCTGTCCAGGTATTTTTGTGGTGGATGCATATTCCTTGTCTCTACTTCTTTATCTCTTAGTAAAGCAAGGGTTAAAATCCTCAACCTCCCACTCAGAATTGTTGTAAGAAATTGCTTCAGTTCCTCGCTAGGCAATTTGCAAATGTGAGCTGCTATAAAAGTATAAATAATAGCTTGGAAGTGATTTTAATGTAGCTAGTAGACCTAACCTGGCTGACGCTAAGGTCTTGCTGTGTGACTGTTAGAGCTTTCTCTATGAAGAAAATCTATCCCATTGTGTGCAATTTTTTATTTCTTTCATTCCTGCTAATGTGAGGCCACCTCTCAGGACAATACGGGGCAACCTTGGCTCCAATTTTGTTTAACCCAGCTGGATGCAGCCAAATTATGGGCTGCTGTTTAGGTGGAGCATTTTTTTGTGGGCTATGGGAGACCTGTAATTCATTTTTTTTTTCTTCTCTCTTTCTCTTTCTTGCAAAACCATTTATAGCTTTGGGTGATGTAAAATCCACAGGGTGCCTATGACAGTGTCATGCAGCCAAAGGGCTCCCCACATGATCCATCTGGGACACAGTGGAGCCAGGGCCGCGCCCAAGTCTGTCCACCCCCCCTCAACTCTGCCTGTCCCTACCCTGAGCAGGAAAGCAGCCTACAGAGACCTTTACTTCTTTTACTGCTTGTAGCGTAGAAGGTTCAATTATCAGCCAGATTTTCTTTTCATCGGGAAAGCTATTGTTTGCTGCAGTGCATTCATCCATCCGTAAGCACTCAAATCTGTCTGATGTGCTGACTTCAGAACCATAGCAACAGCATAGCGTTGTGCAAGAGTCCTCGATGAGGAGATAAAGCCTGCATTTGAGGCCCAGCTCCTCAATGGCCTTGCTGAGACATCCCTGGCGAACTGCCCGACATTACAGGGCTTCTGCTTCCTCGTCTGTCAAATGGAAGAATTGTGCTAAATTCACTTTCAGCACTGTTAAGTCTCTAAAACTCAAGGATTCATTAGAAAAGTGCTGAGGGGGAAAATGGAAAGAGAAGAGATAAAAAGTATATGCAATAAAATGGAAGGAGGGTCCTGAAGAGGAAAAGCGGCCAGGAGGGAGATCTTCAAAGAATCAACTGTCAGGAACAGATGTGATGTAGAGAGATCAATGTAAATTTTTTTAAAAGACCATTAAAAAGTTCTTTCTAAGGAAGCAACTCAGAAACCCATTACGTTAAAACTCTTTACAAATAGTTCTCTTTCTTAAAAAAAAAAAAACATAGGGCCAGAGGGTTAGCTCAGTGGTTCCGGTGCCTGCCTCGCAAGCGCAAGGTCCTGAGTTCGATCCCCGGTAACCACATAGAATGCTGGGCATGGAGACACGCCCACCAACAATCAACACCGCATACCACAATGCCGGGCGTGGTGGCTCATGCCTGTAATCCCAGCACTCGGGAGGCAGAGACAGGAGGATTGCTGAGTTCGTGGCAGCTTGCCTGGGCACCATAGCGAGCTCAGGGCCAGCCTGAACTACAAAGTGAGACCCTGTCTCCAAAAAAAAAAAAAAAAACATAAAAACAACACTATACTTCTGTAGCCTTCAGTGAGAGACCTAGAGCTCTACAAGTGCAGGTTCTTAGAAATTACTACACATGGCTGCACTTGGAACAAGGAAACAAACTCATGTCTCTCCTGCCTGAACTGGCCTTTCCTCTGAACTCTATAACCCTTGTACTTTGTTCTTTATTATAAAGATCCAGAAATGCTACATTATAGGGATCTGATAATTCCTATGCTAAAGGACCTTAGTAACTGAAACAGGCTCCAGAGCAAGGTTATTTACCACTAGAATCCTTTAGTTCCACCTGTTTTGTTTCATTTTGTCTTTTTTTTTTTTTTAGGGGCGAGGAAGGCCTCAATTACTGCTATTTATTCCCTTTACCCTAATTAGCTTCTTGGGTATAGCCCACAAAGGAAAATAACAATAAATAGGCAACTCTAGATTCATTTATCCCAGAATCCCTAAGTGGATGTATAACAGTAATAATGATCTGAGAACTAATTTTGTTATGTTAAAATTCACATTGGCTGGGGCTGTGGAGGCACAGCCATGCGATCCCAACATTTAGGGAAGCTGAGGCAGAAGTTCGCATGCCACCTGGACAAATTAGTGAGACTCTGTGTCAAAAAATAAAACAGGACTGGGGCTGTAGCTTGGCTGGATCCCTCTGTACCACAAATAAACACACACATACATATATATGCGCATAATTTGTAAGGACAACTACAAATTTGCCTGAGTTGATTCCACCCTTGACTCTTTTTTTTTTTTTTTTTTTGAGACAGGGTCTCTCTTTGTAGTTCAGGCTGGCCCTGAGCTCACTATGTAGCCCAGGCAAGCTGCCGCGAACTCAGCAATCCTCCTGTCTCTGCCTCCAGAGTGCTGGGATTACAGGCGTGAGCCACCACACCCAACACTGTGGTGTGTAGTACTGATTGCTGGTAGGTGTGAGTCACCATGCCCAGCATTGTTGTATGTGGTTACCGGGGATCGAACTCAGGACCTTGCACTTGCAAGGCAGGCGCCAGAACCACTGAGCTAAATCTCTGGCCTCAAATCTATTTTTAAGAGATAGGAACATGTGATTCCACAAGATCAAAGATGTAAACTACAGTAGAGGTGAACTTAAATAATTTGAGACTAGATTTTCATTAGTGCTTTAAATTCTGTACAGACTGTATATCTTTTCATTGTCCACTCCTAAAGTGATCTTCCCCCAACACCCTGTCACTTGGATGTATGCTGCTGCTCTTCACATTTAATACCATCTGGCCACCATATAGTCTGTATATAGCCACTCATGTCTTGGGTAGTGGCGGCGTGGTGAACTGAATACCTTCGATTACTCTGGCCCTACACAGGCCTTGGTCTTATGGTTCATCTGCAGTAACATCCCTAACTTTGTCCATAGTACTTTAGATTAGACCAGAAAATATAGCTTTGACAGTTCTGCAAGGTGCATGATGTTTTGGCCATGCAAGAACATGTCTCTTTTCAAAGTTAATCTCGGCTTCTTTCAAATGAATGAGCTGAAATGGAAGTTTTATTTATTTATTTATTTTTTTTTGAGACAGGGTCTCGCTTTGTAGTTCAGGCTGGCCCTGAGCTCACTATGTAGCCCAGGCAAGCCTGGAACTCAGCAATCCTCCTGCCTCTGCCTCCCAAGTGCTGGGATTACAGGCGTGAGCCACCACACTTGACATTGTGGTATGTGGTATTGATTGCTGGTGGGTGTGAGTCTCCACACCCAGCATTGTATGCGGTCACTGGGGATCGAACTCAGGACCTTGCGCTTGCGAGGCAGGCACCGGAACCACTGAGCTAACCCTCCGGCCCGAAGTTTTATTTCTTATAAGACATTATTGAATGCTTCAAGAAGAAGCTAACATATACAAAATCCTTCTTGATATATTTTTGCAAAGTGCTCTAAATCAGCAGGTTTAGGAATATTGACTGAGTTCTATGTGATAATGGGAAACAGTTTAACTAGTTACTTTGCTAATTTGTACAAGAGTTGCTGGGCCAGGGATTTAGGTCAGTGGTTCCAGTGTCTGCCTGGCAAGCTCAAGATCCTGAGTTCGATCCCTGGTACCACATACCACAATGCCAGGCGTGGTGGCTCATGCCTGCAATCCCAGCACTCAGAAGGCAGAGTCAGGGCCATCATGATCTATAAAGCAAGATCCTGTCAGGGGAAAAAAAAATTGCCACCTTCACTGTGGAGAAAACAGGGAGGCAGCTAACTTGATCCAACTTTTCCAAATTTAATGCCCTGTTAATTTAAGTGTTCCATAAGTGAGGACAATAGATGAAAAAGACATTAATACAGAGGAATTTTGATAGTAGCTGAGTCATGGAGAAAATTGACAGAGTGTCATAATGTAGATAAGGAGAGATAGGCAGAACGAGACCAAGACAGGCCAGGAAGGCTAATATAGTCATTTTACCTCTCTTCAAACTTAAAAACCCTAAATATTTATTCAGTATTATTAGTGGGAGAGGAATACAGTATTTTTAAATTCCCACTTGAGACCATGATCTAGTTTGATGGAAATACAACTACATTACATTTTATCCAGTTATATTAAAAATTCTTTTATAGAGAGCTCAGTAATTTATGCCATATAGGCAATGTATTCTATTGAGGTTTTTCTAACTACTTATTAACTGATGTCCTGGGCATCTACCCAGCTGGTATACTCCTTAATCCACATTTTGATCAAGAAAAAGGAAAACATAATTAATCAAGGTGGGAGAGTATAAGAAAGCCTGTTTTGTCTCGTCTTGGTTTCTATTCATTTTCATTTTCTTTTTGTTGTCATGTTAAATGTTATGCCCTGTTCTTTTTGTGACTATACCTTTTACATACTAATCAGTCAGTTTGTTACCTGGATACTATTAAGTAGGCTGGAAAATTCTGCGACCTAATACTAGGTTTTTCCTAAAATTGCTTTTCAAGGCCTTTTAGAGGCAAACTACTATTATTTAGTGTTTGGTTCCCCATAATTGAGTTCATATGCTCCTTCAGTCAGTTTCAGTACCTAAACCAACTTATAGACCCATAGAGCCCTGATTCAAAGTGAGATTAGGCTATTTAAAAGAACATTGCACTACTGCAACAAAAGAGATAGTATAATCTTCCAACAACTTCTACAAAAGATTTACATTCACTTATTAGATGGCTGGTTGCATGTAAAGAAAATGGAAACAAAACATACTTTTATGCAATTTTGAGGTGCTAGATGTATAGTATATTGAATAATGTCTTCCCAAATTCACGTTCATCTGGAGCCTCAGAATATGACCTATGTGGAAATGGGATCTTTGCATATGTAATGATAAAGAAAGGGTCAAGATGAAATTATACTGGCCCAGAGATTTAGCTCAGTGGTTCTAGTTCCTGCCTAGCAAGCACAAGGTCCTAGATTTGATCCCTGGTAACTACATACAATAATATAGGTCATGGTGACTCATGCCCACCAGCAATCAATGCCACATACTACAGTGCTGGGCATGGTGGTTCATGCCTGTAATCCCAGGGGAGGCAGAGGCAGGAGGATTGCTGAGTTTGAGGCTTGCCTGGGCTACATAGTGGGCTCAGGGCCAGCCTGAACTACAAAGTGAAACCTGTCTCAAAAAAAAAGATGAAATTATACTGGATTGAAGCAGAATTTAAATCTAAAGAAAATGTAGTCAATAGAAACAGACTTAAGAAAGCTATGTGAAAATAAAGCAAAGGTTTGAGTTATGCAGTCAAAACCCAAAGAATCATGGGAATTGCCAGCAGCCACCATAAGCTGGGAGAGGTGAAGAAAGATCTTCCTCCTGAGCCTCAGGATAGAGAATAGCTCTATCAGTGCTTTAATTTTGGATTTCTGGCCCCCAGGACTATGAGAGAATATTTGTGTTGTTTAAAGGACACCCTAGGGAATAAACTTAGCTCTAAGTCAATACTAATTCCCAAGGACCTAAAGTCTAATGGGGGCATTTATGGAGGTCATGTAGTAAATGGGATTGTTTTTCATTTTTTAATTGAATTCTTTATTGGTACATTTTATGTACAGCTCACAGTCACACTCAACTTTGGGGAATTTTTACCAGTATATGAAACAAGTTAATTCTTATTTTTATCCATATCCCTACCCACCCCGCAACCCTCCACGCCCTATATACATGTTCTTTCTTTTTCTTTCCAAATCATATTTATTCTTTCCTTTCATTACTTTCCCTTACCACATTCCCTTTGAATATTCCTTATTTCACAAAATCTATTATACATTCTAGACCTCATTTACATCTACAGGTTCTCATACCAGAGAAAAGATATGGCATTTACATATCTGTGATCTATTTATTTCACTTATTAGTGTGTCTTCAACATGTATCCACCCAAGCCCATTCTACTGGGAGTCCAACATGTCCAGAAATCCCCCATATGGTTATTTCCCAAGTTCTTGAATGTTTAACTGGAGCAACCATGCTAGGCTACTGACAGAATTGTGGTGTTGACTTCTGACTCACAGAGTGGTGGCCATTATGACAGGCTAAGTACAGCATCTTGGATCAGTCTGTCCAGATTAGAATAGTAAACTGAAAGCAATACTCTATACCCTTAAGGACACTGGCTCGACAATGGCTGCTTCACATCCTGACTCACCTGTTTGAACTGTGCCGCAGTGGGTGTGAGTCAGTGGGACATTCCTTTATTGCTTAGAGGTCCCTCCAGGATGTCTCAATAATGGAAAAACCACGAGGAGTTACATTCCAAAATATCTAGCATTTGGATTTGGGGCTATATTTCAGAGTTCAAAAGAAAGACCTCTTTCTTCTGTGGCCCTGTGACTACTGCAGTGATTTTATTTTATAATTCTATTTGGCTGATGTACATCAGAAATTACTATTTATAACTTATACCTTTACTAGCTAAGCTGACAGAAAGAACATGCTGCTCAAAAAAAAATTTGCCACCTCTTTGTTTTACAAGATGTAACTCTGGCCTCAACAAGTTAGTAGCTAGCTTCTCCATGATAAAACTCTGAAAACACATGTACATTAATATCTTTGATAAATTAAATTATGTTTTAATCTACCTCCATTTTTAGTAATATCTAAGAACTCTTTGCTTAATTTTAAGGCTTCATATTGTAATTCATCTTCAGGGAAGGAATCTCTGAATTGGTTTTTCTATTTTAAATTCTACAGTGGGATTCGAGTTACCGTGCTCTACCCTGAGTGAGTTGGTGATAAAAGGGAAGAGCAGGAAGGAGTTACCAGGAACCAGGGTTCGGTAATATATTTTCTCCCCTTTCCCCTGCCACTTCTTAGTGGTTGGTCGTTCCTCCTCTTCTCTATCTTGGTTTTTTCCAGCATATTGCTAAAATAGGGGCTCAGAAAGTATTCGGCTGGAAGGTGTTTGGAAAGGCCAAACCTAAACCTCAGCGGTAACCCGGTGCTCAGTGGTAGTCTCAGCGGCAGAACGGCAAGAAGTGGGGCCAAGCTGGAGAGTCTCCTCGATCACAGATGACAGAGTGTGCCCTGGGGACTGGCACTCACTGTCAGGACAATCCAGCCAGGGTGACAGGTGGCGGTGCAGGATGTGGGTGGAGGACACAGCAGGGATCTTGGGAACAGGAGATCCATGGAGATCCAGGCGTGCAGACAGCTCTCGGCATCGAGGTGTCTGGCAGCTCAGAGCAGGAGCTCTGCACGGCCCATATGGAGTGGTCGGATATTCAGCCTCTCTAGGCGGTGCTTGCCTGTCACTTCCCACCTTGATCTGTGAGAAGCTGTATGGACTGCCCATTGTTTAAGTAGGAAGATGAAACTATAATAAGTCAATCTAGCAAGTCAAAGATCAGTAAAGGGAATCACACAGTAATTACTTTTTTAAAATTCCAATTATTTTTTTCCCATTTGGCCTTCTTGCACTATGCAGGTGTTGGCAGAGAGACCAGCTAGTCACGTTAACCACGGCAGCAAGACCATCTAGGCAATCCGGAGATCACTATGGGGACTGACCTGCAAGCCCTCATCAGAGTTCTTTTTTCTTTTTAGCATGTGATGCACTGAACAGGCTGCCATTCTGGGGAAGAAGCAATAGGACTACGTATGATACTCCGAAGCTGGTGAGGTCTGAGACACTTGAATAGTATGGCTATGCTGTGGATGACATTATCCAGGCAGAATGTCATTCCAGATTAGGGGACCAGAAAGAAACTAGAGTTCTGAGAACCTCAAGTATAATGTCCTGAGAGGTCCCACGCACCTTAGAGTTTCAAGAACATTGTAACTCAAGGACCTCCATAGTCCTAAGTCAAGCAGAGGAACAGATACAGAGGGGAACACTGGATATACCGGAAAAGTCTAGTGACTGAGGCAGGCAGGCAGCTGAGACCACTATCAAATGCTGAGCATACAACAAAAGTGCTCGCGGAACCCACGCTGCTCAGTAGCAAGTGGGTTTGCACACAAGCAGGCAGGGTGAGGAGACATGAGTTAAGGGCGACTTCCCAGAGCTGCGTAGGGCAGGCTGTATGGTCAGACCTCTTCCATTAGTGGGATGCAGACAAAGTGACAGGATGGAACAAACAACAGTCAGTTTAGTACTGAGTGTTTTAATTAGGCAGAAGACTGATTTCCTACTTTTTTTTTTTTTTTTTTTTTT
>PVIC010055072.1:0-11358 GCA_004025085.1 Thryonomys swinderianus | reverse complement strand
TCTAAAAAAAAAAAAAAAAAAAAAAAAAAAAAGAGAGAGAGAATTAACTCGTATCATACGCTGATTCAAATTCCCTAATGTTGAGGATGATTGTGAGCTGTATATAAAATGTACCAATAAATAATTCAATTAAGAAAAGGAAACAAATCTTATGACAGAGGGGGCAGGAGGATGTAGGGTGGGCAAGGGTATGGGGAAAAAAGAGAGGTAAGTCGTGTGATATTCTGGTACAAATTCTCAATTTTAGCATACCAAAAAAATCAATTTAAAAAAAAGCTCTACACTGTAAAACAATTAAGAATATTCCCATAATTGGAATGGCTACCATTTATTTGAAGAATATTTTTCAATTCAACATATAGTTAATCTGCTTGTGCTTGTAAAACAAGATTTAAATAACAGCTTCTATTGCATAATTTTTTTTAACATTCACCAAGTACCTGCAAAACCAGCAGACACCTTGCACAGCCAGGCAGAGTAGTATAAAATTAAACAGTACTTGCAAAGGCACGCACATTGTCACATTTAGTTTTGCCTCTGCCACTCCACATCTAGGTGATACTGAACATTACTGAACTTAATACACAATTGATAATTTAGTAACAGAAATTGAAAGTGCATATTACTGTGGCTGTTAGGATGGAGTGTCTTTGATTCGTTTTGGGGTGTATCGGGAGGAGCAGTGGATTCCATTTCCGGATGGGGCCGGAAGTCCTTGCCTTGGGTTTAAGCCTGGTCCTCCCACTCTTTTCTCTGAAACCCTTGCGATGGTCTGCTTCCCGGAAGCTGTGGACCCAAGGACTTTGTGCTGAGACTGTTTCACCGTGCTAGTTCTGCTTTGACACTGTTGTGCATCATTTTACATTTACGCATTTATGTAGAAAAACACAGCATAGACTCTGAACTAATTCTTCTGATACCTGGTAGTAAGTGTTAGGGATGGTGAACCTCAATTTGTTTGGAAAGTCTCTCTTAGCCTCTTGCGACTTGGTGGGCCAGGGAGAAGACTGAAATAGGCAAAGGCCAGTTCTGTTCGGAAGCATCCAGTGCCCTTATGGCAGTCCCGGCTCCCTGTGACATTTATTTACACTTGTATTTGGTTCTTATTCTATGTTCTCACCACCTAAGAAACGCTCAAAGTTGAGCCATAATAACATTCCAGAGAAGTTCTTCTCTTTTCTTCCTCTCATAAAAAGTCACCGTGTTGTACAAGATCAGTAATGCATTGCCATCCATTTCAATCATCTAAAAGCAACTTATCTTCAGGAGGCAGAGAAAAACTTTATAGTTTTTGCTGTCATAAACAAATTTGTGCCATATGCTCCAGAAAGTTCAGGTATTTGGATGGAAACACTAGAAGAGTTTTGAAAATATTCCCAACGCTCTACTTGTGCGTACCTCTAACGATGGTAGGAGCCGAGAATGAAAAAGGCAACAACAAAAGGTACGACAGGTAGAACAGAGGACAATATGCTTTGAGCGAGAATGCTGGGCATCTGAAGACATTTAGCCTCCGCTCTTCATCTGGATGAGATCAGTAATACCCATCTGTAGATAATTTTAGAAGCTTGCACAGATTGCTGCAAAGTGTATTAATAAGTAGGTGGTAATTTTGAGTGTGAAATATTGCATAATACCCATTGACTTCCCCATGATCAAGGGTGTTAGCCAGTGTGGATAATTGCCAGTTCTTATGATCAAAAACAGTGCTCTGAACAAAACTGACACTTGCATGGTTCTGTGCACTGTGGATTCTGCTTCTCTTCCTGCTGGTCTCCTGAGGATGGGCTCTCCTAAATTTTCTTTGCTCAGTAGGTAGAAGGTGGCTTCACCTCAGGGACAAACAGTTGGAAGACTGCAGGGAGAGAGAAGGGAGGGAGCCGGGACGCTTCTCAGGCCCAGCACTGAGCACCTCTCCCTGGGGCTCTCACCTGGAGAACTGGGCTCATGGTTTCCGGAAGCACCGAATCCTCACCTTAGGCAAAAGTGCTCTGATAACATCCTCCTAATCCTTCAGTGTTTCCTACTTTGGGTGACTCGTATCTACCCAATTGCTCTCCTCTATCATTTAATTATCTCTTGTCTTCTTACTTCTTCTGTCAAATATACAACTCACCATTTACACTATCTCGGTACAAACTATCTAGAGTGATTCGTATTTCGTTGAAGGACCCCAGTTGATATGACATTTAATACATAGCTTGTGTAGCTAAATTAAAACCCACAATAGCTGTGCTCAGTTGCCCACTTAAATACTGTCGGTGCCTGACACTGTCACCAGTGAGGGAGAAACTGTATTGCAATGTGGCAGCCGTAAAGAGTGTCTTGAGCATGAACTTTTCTTTATAATTTTGAGAAAAATAAGGCAGAGTGAGCACCTCTAATCTGAAGTCAGACATAATAAGGCCTGAGAGGTTATGGTATGGATTGAGCATGTTTGCGTCATATTCTGAAACTTGTTCTGCTATTTTGTAATGCTGATCCATGCCAACGAGAAATCTAATGTGATTTTCCAGAAGTTCATTGAAATTACACTGACCATGACAATAGTAGTAAAAAGAAAACTGAGATACAATTTGGTACAGAAGAAAACTACTGACATAAAAGTCGGAAGATACATTTATCAGCCATTTAACTTCACATACTTTGCCCTGGGCATATCCAGTCTATCCATTCATAGGACTGGGCTGAGTGATTTCTGCAGTTTCCTTCAAGCCCAGTGGTCCATTATAGGTAAACTTTCATATTACTTATGCAGACATAACATGCTATTTAGTTATATCTTTAAGTTATACTATGATAACACAATAATTTACTCTACTAAGAGAAGGAAAAATGAGTTCCAGTGACTTATACAATTATCTGAATATCAATAGAAATTCTCAAGGTTTTCAAAGGGATATGAGCAAAGTAGTATTTTTTGTGCAAGTGCAATTAAACTTGCATCACAACTTCATATTTGTTTGTACTTTAAAGGTGAGTCTTCTGTCACCTCCTAGAAAATCACCTAGTTGATGTGGCTTTTCCAGGATCATAGGTAGAAATAAAGATACTACCTTAAATCTGGTCCAAGTTTTGCTTGGATTTACAAATGTTGTTAATGCAATAAGTTAATCTATAATTTGGATTAATAATTTTTCTTTGAAACATAAACATTTGTTTTGTTTAGTAACATATTGCTTACGCAATATATGAAACTATGGCTCATTCTGAACTACTGCATAAGCAATTTGGAAATGATATTCTTTCTCTTTGTACTTATATCTAAGGAACATGATTAATATGCAGTACTTTCTGGCTTCCTCCTTGAAATTCCAGGCCTCCTTTTTCATTCCAAGAGAAGGTGAGATCATTTGTCTTTTTTTTTTTTTTTTAATTTTCAAAACCTTGTGAAGAGTAAAGTGGGCCTCACACAGCTCAGTTATCTCTCTCCATTGGAAACTCCATTTCTCTAGGAGTCAGGCTCCTCACTACCATGTGGGAATGCCCATCGTGAGATGCACTCTGTGCGTCTCGGTGGATGAACAGCCTTCACAATCAGTAGTTCATTAGCCAGACTACTTTTTTTTTTTTTTGAGACAGGGTCTCGCTTTGTAGTTCAAGCTGGCCCTGAGCTCATTATGTAGCCCAGACAAACCTCAAACTCAGCAATCCTCCTGCCTCTGCCTCCTGAGTGCTGGGGTGACAGGCATGAGCCACCATGCCCGGTGAGACTATTTTTGATATTTGGCAAAGCACAGAGCCAGACTACTACTATAAAACTAAGGATGATATAGAATCATCCTATTATTATTGTCCCATTTTTTTCTCTGTTAAAAAGAAATAGGATTAGCCAGACGTGGTGGCTCACGTCTGTCATCCCAGCACTCGGGAGGCAGAGACAGGAGGATTGCTGAGTTCGAGGCTTGCCTGGGCTGTGAACTCAGGACCAGCCTGAACCACAAAGTGAGACCCTGTCTCAAAAAAAAATTATATTTGACTGGGCGAGTTGGATGTATGAGAAATTAGATGACTTTGCACTGCTGTGATCCAAAGAAGCCACCTTCAATTTTCTAGAAGAAAATTTTTAAAGATAGAAAGTAAACTTTAGATCTCAAAAGAAATAAAGAACAGGGTGGACAGTCTTGTAACTTCAACAGATATATGCTATTTCCAAGGAGCAAATAAATTTTAGAGAAAAGAAAAACTGAAAGATGTTTAGCAGAGCAATAAAACTTCAGAATACAAGAGATACATTATTCCCCAAAAGCATATTTTTTTTTCTAATGACATGGACGAAGCAAAGATTTTACTTTAGGATTAAAATAGATTTTCTTGGCCTTATAACTACTGATGTGATGGTTTTTAGGTGCATGACAGACCTCTATTAAGCAAGTTTTATTATGATATTTAGAGAGATAGTTTTATATCTACTTCACCAAATTCTCTTATACACAACAGATAGAGACATTTTTTAGAAAGACTCTCTTAAGTGCACAGAGCATATAGGGATCCTGTGTAATGAAAAATAATTGGTTAATTTAATCTGCAAGCATATAGGTAAATAGTCATGTAAGCTTACTTAAACACAGTAAAGACTAAACAAAAAAAAGGGAGTCCTTAGAATACAACAGAAAGGTCGTGGCAGTGAACTTGTTCGGGTTAGGGCACTAAAACTAGGTAGTGGTTCTCTGCAGGTCGTTAGGACTTACAATTCACACTCAGATTAACAAGTATTAGCTTCAGTCACCCATTCTAACTACCGTTCATAAACTGAAGGCACTGCATGTAAACACAAATTTAGAATTTTCCTAGCAGATGGTGCTTTTAGACCTGAGTTGAGGTTCTTTAAAAAATAGGAGTTTTAAGTATACTTTAAGCCCAGATACAGAAAGTAACTTATTGTAAAACCTATATCTAGCATATCTAGTATGTTATAGTTAGTTCAATTTATACCCACACACTTTTGCTTTTGGACCATAGTCACTAATGGATTTGCACGTGTGGTTGAAAACTAAAATCTTCACTGACATATTTTCCCCCAAATATCACTGAATCTTTGCCACCGTCCTGGGCATTATTAAGAGATTTATTATGGAAACGTGGTTTTTCCTAAGTGCTAATTCCTTCAGGATGGGAACCGACTTACTTTTCAATTTGATATTGAAGAGTTCCATAATATTTTTGTCCTATTAAATAAAGATAATTGAACTTTTGGATCTCTAAAAGAAGGATAGTAATTCCAGTAGAAGAGAAGTCATATTTGAGCTGCTGAAAGAACACCAACACTGTCTAAGCTTGGTGAATCATATTGGCTAAAACAGAGCAATATAGTACATGACAGATTCTAAATTCCTTGGGATTTTTAACAAAGGCAGACTATTTTCATTTAAAACTTGAATACTTTGAATTTTAATTAGCAGGAGAATTTAATCTTTGAACTTTAATATTTCCCTGGATATGTCATATTACTAAAAGGCATATGTTCAAAATTATGGAACATGTACAACGTTAACATATTACCATTGAATGACTTTATTAACATTATGGTTAAGTTTTCTAATGAAATCATTTTAAAACCACTGAATATCTCCTGGTAGGTCATGTTGTATAATATGACATTGTCTAACTTGGGGTAAGAAGAACAGAAAATAGATTTTGTGTCTCGCAACAGATTAGGTCTAGCATACAATATAATTAGTGAACTGTTGAGATCCATTTCAGAACCCCAGGCAGAAAAATATTAACAATTATCCAGTTGTATGAAAGGACAAGTAGCCGTTGGAGGAGAAGAAATCTCAGAAAACCTTGTGCTGATAAGTGCTTAATCACCTATCGCAAGGGGTATGGCCCTCTCTGTGATGGACTGCGGTCTTAGTATTTCTGCCTCACGAGTAAGGAAAAACCACTGGAAAATAATCATATGACCCTGATATGATAATCAATGACAACGGGTATTTATTCCTGTCGCTCTTTCTAGTTCCTCCTTGGACCAATATCTGTTCAAGTATTGCCCATTTAAACATTTACCTGATGTTTAATTTTTAAACAACCAACAGCTAAAATTCTATTAATGTAAGTGTGTTTTAAGGTCTATATACACTAAGGAAAACATACATGCAGCTAACTAATATATGTATTATTTAGAGCTCTCATTTTTGTAGTGAGACATGTATCCCCATCTCGTCAGTGTTGAGAATGCGGTTTGGGGCAAGGGATTTAGCTCAAGTGGTACCACACCAACCTTGGATGCACAAAGGCTGGAGTTCGATCCCTGGTACCGCAAAAGAGAGAGAGAGAGAGAGAGAGAGAGAGAGAGAGAGAGAGAGAGAGAGAGAGAGAGAGAGAGAATGCACTTCTTTGACATCAACTATAGTCAGCATGTTGTGCAGCAAGTGAACTTATTTTTTGTACATAGCGGTAGTATCTAGGCTTTGATCGTACCTCCCTCACCTTCTGCCTCACCATTTCAGGCCCTCTGCTAGAGTCCACTCCCGTGAGGTCAGCTGTTTCATATCCCACGTGGGAAGATGATGTGGTTCATCTCTTTCTGTGCGTGGGCTATTTCACATAACGTAATGCACACTGCCTGTGACTGTATTGGCACAAATGACAAGATTTTATTTTTATACCTTAACACTATTCTCTTTTGTATATTTACTACATTTCCTTCGTTCATTTGTCCGTTAGTAGACACTTGGGTTTATTCTGTATCTTGACCGCTGTGAGTACCTGACAAGCAAAATAGCACTGGAGTGGCTCTTTCCATATGGATTTCATAACCGTTGGGCATAGACCTAGTACCAGGATTGCTGCGTCATGTGAAATTTTATTCATAATATTTGAAAAGCTGCCATAATATTTCACAGAATTTCTGGGTGAATCTATCTACTCACCAAAAATGTGCAAGTATCGTCCTTTCTCCACCCCACAGTGTCCGCTAGCTTTCTAACATCAGCTAACCCAAGAAGCGTAGTGTGTTTTCTCAGGGTTTTTATTTTGCCTTTCCACATAGTTTAAGTGATATTGCATACTGACCATACGCACTGATCAAAGGCAATGAAAAAGTGATTAAAAAGCGATGTTTAATACCCACGTTCTTCCTTGTCCTGGACACACGCTGCCGGAAGGGCTTCCCCGATGCCACGGCGAGGGTGCCCGGAGACGCGTGTCGTGAGCTGTGTAGCGATCTCCGCGGCGCTAAGCTCCAGCTACCTGGTGTGCTTTCTGCCTCAGCTTTAAGTTCACGCCACCTTTCTGTGGGCACCGAGCCACTGCTGTGCCAGGCCAGCCCCGTGACGGTGGGCCAGAGGTGCCCACCTGCCCAGGAGGCCCTCTCTCCGCACGGCTCAGAACGTGACTACGCTTCAAGCAAAGGGTCCTTCTGGTCACAGTGGCAGGGGACACAGAGAACAGCCCGCTGAGCTCTACCTCCTGGCGGCCGCTAAGGTGCCCAAGAGTGTTTGGGACCTAATTCAGCGTGCCCGGGAAGCCGCGGGTGTCTGCACGCGTGCCCTGCTCAGCCACGCCCTCTGCAGCCTGAGCTCGCCGCTGCGTCAGCTTCTCCAGGGGCTGCGACCAGCCGTCTCCTCCCCACGGCTCTGTGTCCACCCGTCACACAGGCACAGTGGGAGAGAGGGCAGAGATTTAGCTCAGCGGCACCGTGCCTCTCTCCGGAGGGCACAGGGTCCTGAGTTCGATCCCCAGAGCTGGGTGGGGGGGGCGGCATTTGCACAGTGGTAGAGAGTGCGCAGAAAGCCTGAGCGGCTGTTCCCGGACTTCCTAGACCCAAGGAAGTCAGTCTTAAACTATAGACCCCTTTCCAAAACGGGTCCTGACGTTGTCACCCGCACCGCGGAAGGCGCCCGAGTCCCTCCCGCCGGGAAGGCTGGCTCTCGGCAAGCCCCCCCCCCCCCCCCGCGCCTGCCGCTGACAGCACCGCAGGGAATTCGCGGGCGGCCTGTGCATCCCGTTTACCGCGGTGGTGTCCGCCCTCCCCAGGGGTAACCTGTGTTTGTGGAAACGGGATCTTTTTCGGAGAGATGGAGGTAGGAGGGTTCACGTTCAAATCCAGCCAAAGCAATTTAGCAACTCACAAAACTCCACCTGGAGTTAGACACGTTGGAGGTGTAGCTCAGTGTGAGAGCCCGGAGAGAGACAGAGACAGAGACAGAGACAGAGACAGAGACAGAGACAGAGAGACAGAAAGACAAAGACAGAGAGACAGAGAGAGAGACAGAGAGACAGAGACAGAGAGAGACAGAGACAGAGAGACAGAAAGACAAAGACAGAGAGAGAGACAGAGACAGAGAGACAGTGAGATAGCGAGAAAGAGAGACAGAAGGAGAGAGACAGAGGCACAGAGAGAGACAGAGAAACAGGAGAAAGAGACAGAGACAGAGAGAGAGAGAGAGAAGAAAGGAAAGGACAAATGAATGAAGGAAGAGATGAAAAAGGGAGCGAGGAGGAAGAAAGAGAACAAGAAAACCAACATCGAACGTACTAAGCTTTGGTCTTAAAATCCGATGTGCAGTCACACATTTATTAATTAAAAAAAAAAAAAAAAAAAAAAAACGGGAAGACCATCCTGACAGCAACATTGTCCATAACCTCACGGGTTACTCTAATCTACTCAAACCGAGGAATTGCCTGCTTCCCCAACTGAAAACCTGCAAGCTGCGGTTCCTGAGCCCAGACCCCAGCGCACCTCTGGGGAGTCTGCGCAGAGCCCGGGGGTCCCCAGGACACGTGAGCGCGCGGCCCGCCCCGCCGTGACGCACGCCACAGACCACACTTCTGCCCACCGAGCGTTCCTGTGTGAGAAGAATCCAGAAACCCGGAGACAGGTTGGTTTGTTTTTGTAATTCACTAAAATGGTGAAATTCCTATAGTCAGAAAAGTAGTTTACAGTTTAAAGAACAACCTTTATTATTAATGCAAATCAAATAATTTGAATATTTTGTTCCTAAAAATTAATGACTGTTTTTCCATCTTCTGTGCGGTAAAAATAAAACTGAATAAAATATCTATGCTGCTAATTCAAAAGCAAGGTATGTAGAACACTTTTTAAATTACAAGAATAAATAAAAATGCAATTATTACTTATAAATGGAAACAAAATTATATCCAGTATACCTTATGACTCAGACTTGCACTTTTTAAATTAAAATTGTGTTTTCCATATTGCAATATAGAAACATTATTCCAACATACTGTCTCTCTCTCTCCATCCTCTTCTGTTCTTAAAAACAGGATTAGCATGAATATTGGAGTTTTTCCAGCTGAGCGCTTCGGAAGAATGGCAGCCACTAGTTTTTCAAGCGCTTTTGTCTACTTTCCAAATAAGCTAGTGATATTAATGAGATTTTCTGTTTTTGTCTGAAGATTCTCCCCAAACTTATTGAGCTTCAGAGAGATTACTTCAAGTTGTGCCGAAGTTTTATTTCCCATCAAAAGAACAGGAGTTTTGATCATTCAATTATTTCCTGAATAGAATGAGAAATACGTAAAAGATTGCTCAAGGCAATAGATTATCCTAATTTTCTCTTTTAAACTTTAGAGTAGTCAATAAATTCATACCTGTTCATTACATTTGCTTCGTCTTAATGTATTGCAGAAACAGCAGCAAATACACTTTACTGTTTAGCTGTCAGGTAGAGTCGCCCTCGTGGGCTTCCAACCGGGGGACAGAGCGCGCGAGGTCCTCAGCGCAGGGCCCACAGCTTGCTCGCCGGGGAGGGGCCGTGCTGAGCCTTGCCCAACCGGGCTGCTCTTCCTGTGACGCCTGGCCCCGCCTCCTGAGTGTTTTATGCACGGCCAGGTCTGTGAGGCAAGGGATCCCTCAGTGCAGCTATGAGAAATAAGTTTGCTCCTGAGCCAAGAAAAGTCAGAGACGCCGAGTGGGAGCTGGACACGCAGGAACGCTGCTCGGAGCCTCCTTGCCGTGGGCTGTCGCAGCCCTGCCGGCTGCCGTGAAGGTGCGGGGCGTGAGCCCGAAGTCTCGGTCCAGTCTTCTCTCTCGGCTCAGGCCACAGTCTTCTTTGGTTCCCAAGTTACCAGCTCCTGATCAGTACAACATGCGCAGCTGACTGATCAGCATAAGATGATATGAAAGGCCAGTCACCGAAAAGTTTGGTTATAACGAGAACTCCAAAGTATATAAAATATAAATCACAATTAAAGAAAGACTGGAGGGAACTATTCTATTTACCTAAAAAAAATTATATAAAATGTACACAGTACACAATCAAAAGCCACTCTTTCAAAATGTTTCTCAGTTAAAAAAACAATTTATCTTGACTCCTGCAAAGGTCTTATGGCCATTTGCCAATTACTCATGGTTATTAGAATGTCATTGTGATCACTATGAAATAAATAAGTTTGACCCAGTGCTAACCAGACAAACTCTGAAATATGTTGGAAATATAGACTTAATGTTTTTATTACACATTATCAATGTGTTTAAATGCATCCTGGTATCTAATAAACAAGACAGCTCATAGCAACCTAACATTCCATAATGTGATGAAAACAGAAAAATAAAAAATCTGAATATCACAATAAGAAAAAATAGCATGGATCCCTTAGGGATTATGGGAAGGAAGCAGGAGGAAACCAGTTGAAACACTGTCTATAACAATACCATGAAGAACCTGGGCCTGCCAACACTACCTTAATTTTCTATTCCTATAAATGTGGGTGAACTAAATACAGTTCTCTGGACCTCTTTCTTCACTTGTAAAATGAGAAGAAAACTTTAAGTAAACACCAACAGGCACACCAGCATACTTGAAATGGGCTCAACTAGGTACGTTTTGAAAACAGTGTATAAGGATAGTGGGCTATTACTGTTTTGTTATTAGGTTTTAATTCACCAACTGGTGAAATTTCAGTTTATCAAGAAACTTGAGTGGAAAAGTTAAACACAGAAACATGCATATATACAAAACTACAGATGACTATAATGTGTTTATGTCTTAAATATGATAGAGCTGTATGAAGTCAATTATATACATTTGGATGCATGTTTAACCTAAGCAAAGATAGCCATCAATAAACATCAACACCCTGCCATGGATTATTTATATACATGTGGGAAATGTTTACTTTATCCTTTTGTATATATTATATACATTTAGATATGAGAAAAACAACTGAGGCACAGCTGTAATCACTTAACTCCCATTTTTTTATTAGGTTAGTAATTTTAAGTAATTAAAATTATAATAAAGTGGCTCAGAGTTAAATCATATAAATCATGATGCATTTCACTGAATGTTATACACCAAATAAATGCAAAGTAACATAACAAATCCCTGAGTAAACCATAGTGCATAGCTGTCAAAACACACATTTCTTTTTGCAGTAAGAAATTTCCAG
>PVIC010055071.1:0-11336 GCA_004025085.1 Thryonomys swinderianus | reverse complement strand
GCACCACAAAAAAGGAAGCTATATATTTCTGCATGTGTTACAGAATTAAAATGTAATTTTAAATTCAATGCTATTTTAGCATGTTTTTGAGGACTGATAGTGGCATAATAACTAAATTGGATAAGGGATTTTTAAAATGAATTGTGCATTAGTGGGAAAATATGATTACATTTCAGTAATCCCTTCCTTATATGTGATTTGGTGTCACTCACAACACCTAGTCATGAATATTATGAGTTTGATGAAAGGGGCCTTTCTGCTTTTGTTTCTGTTCTGGCCTGGCCCCCAAACCCACTAGTAGAGGACTCTGTCTGGCCAAAGGCCACAACCTCTAGAATTCCAGAGATCCTTACTACACACATAGGCAATTTATTTGATGTATACCTAAAAGTGATTTAATTTTTTTGCTTTGCACAGACTTGCCAAATAAATAAGTTTATAGATCCTTTGTTGACCTCTGTCCCAATTTTTAGTTTGAAACTATGAACACTCAATATAGGCACTCAGTAACTGTACCTGAGTAATGAGACCAGCTACTTGGCTTCATGTGTTTAGTCCTTAATTTAGTTGTAATAAGTGGTACCAGTTAGTCCACATGAGCAGTGACCTTGTTGCATTATTTCTATATAATTACAACTTATAGAATTTTAAATCTGGCAAGGACCTTTTGTAATGAATCACCTATTCCTGTCCTTTAAGAATGGGCAAACCAAAGAGTGTGTGTGTGTGTGTGTGTGTGTGTGCGCGCGCGCATGTGCATGTGCATGTGCATGTGCATGTGCACGTGCTGCCAGCCTAAAGCAAAGCCAGTAGACTGTGTGGCCAGCCTTATGAGCTGAGCACCCCTGCTTGGGCATGCACAGTTGGGGTGCACCACATAGGGCCCAAGGCCGAGGTTTCTTCCTCTCTCCTCCTTTGTCCCTCTTCTTCCACTTCCTCATGCAGAAAGCCCTTCTCTCCCTTTTTTTTTTCTCTTTTTTTTTCTCCCTTTTATTCTCTAAAGCATCTCTTTCTCGGCCCAGGGTCATATTTTGTCATTTTTCACTTAAAAACTTTTCTTCTATCTGCATCTTCTCTCTCCTGTCCAGTCTCTCATGTCCCTTCTCCAAGGAAGGAGTCTGCACTATTTTGTCACCTCCTCTGTTTGTCTGATCTACTAAAGTCTAATTTTTTTTTTTTGAAACAGGGTCTCACTTTGTAGTTCAGGCTGGCCCTGAGCTCACTATGTAGCCCAGGCAAGCCTCGAACTCAGCAATCCTCCTGTCTCTGCCTCCCAAGTGCTAGGATTACAGGCGTGAGCCACCACACCCAGCTACTAAAGTCTAATTTTGCCTCCTCTGTCTTGTTCCCTTCTATCCTTCTTTCTTTTCTTGCTCTCTCTGGTGATAAACAATTTTTTGATTGCCAAATGCTTCTCAGTCTTTAGGGTAGTGATTTGCTGACTTTGATCTAAGGAATCTTAAAAACAGAAGCCCTTGAAGAGTTTTATGGTAGTTCTGTTAGTCATTTTTGTTAGTCATTTTGATAGTCTTACTTTTTAAGAAAATGTCTCCCAAACACCCAAGTCCAAACAACTATAAAGTTTTTGAGTTTTTATCCATTTAGTATGATATTTGCTATCGGTTTGTCATACATGACCTTTATCAGATTGACATAAAGACCATCCATTCCAATTTTCTGAAGGGATTTTATCAAAAATAGACGTTGTCAAATGCTTTTTTATCAGTTTTTTAAATTTATTTTTTTAGATAGTGTCTCACTATGTCATTCAAACTCACCTTTAACTCACCACATAGCCCAAGTTAGCCTCAAATTCACAGCAATCCTCCTGGCTCAGCCTTCTAAGTGCTAGGATTACAGGCCACCACACCTAGATTTTTCTGAATCTGTTGAGGTGACCATATGGTTTTTGTCCTTGGCCCTGTTAATGTATTAAATGTATTGATTTGCCTATGTTTAACCACCCCTGCATCCTACTTGGTCATGATGTATACTCTTCATGAATTTGCTGCACTCTGTCAGGATCTTATTGAGGAGTTTTCTATCTATGTTGATTAGGAACATTGGCCTGCAGTTCTCTTTCAGTTGGATCTTTTCCCTGGTTGTGGTGTCAGGTTAATGCTTTGTTCCAGGAATAAATTTGGGAGTATTGATTCTCTTTCAGTTTCATTAAAGAGTTTGAGAAGTTAGCAGCCTTAGACCCTCTCTGAATTTCTTGTAGAATTCAGCAGTGAATCTTTCAGGACCTGGGCTTTGCTTTGTCGGTAGGTTTTTAATTACATGCCCAATTTCACTGACATTGGTTTATTTAGAATTTTTCTATCTTCTTGATTCTGCATTGGTAATTCATGTGTATATAGGAGTCTATCCATTTCTTCTGTGTTTTCCATCTTACTAGAACACAGATTCACAAAGTGGGTATTGATGATCTTCTGGATTTCTGAAGGGTCTGTTGTGATTTCACCCTTTTCATTCCTAATTACATGGATTTGAATTTTTCCCTTTTTTTTTCTTTTTGATAAGGTTGTCTCATGGCTTTTCAATTTAATCTTTCAATTGTATTGGGTTTTTTTAGTCTCAGTTTCATTAATTAATGCTCTGACCTTTATAATTTCCTCCCTCTTAGGAGCTTTGAGTTTGACTTGCTCTTGTTTTTCTAGAAATTTAAGATTCAACATTAGGTGTTTATTTGAGCTCACTCCTTTTTTCTGATACAGAAATTCACCGCTATAAATTTCTTTTGGAGGACTGATTTCATTGCATCCCATAAGTTCCAGTAAGCCATGTTTGCATTTTCATTTAATTATATAAAATATCTAATTTCTTTTTTCATTTTATCTGTGATCCATTTCTTCTTCAGGAGAATATTATTTAATTTCCATGTGTTTATGAATTTTTGTAGTTTCTTTTGCTATTTATTTCAGTATGGTCTGATAATGTGCATGAGATAATTTCAGTTCCTTTGCACTTATATAAGGATGTTCTATGAGCCATTATGTGGTCTGTTTTTCACTGAAAAGAATGTATATTCTGATATCGTGGGATGTGACACTCTGTAGACATCTACAGAGTGCATTTATTCTAAAGTTTTGTTCAGTTCTGATCCATCTTTGTTTTTTGTGTAGTTGATATATTTGTGACAATGGGGTATTGAAGGCCCCCAGCACAATTCTAATAGTCCTTCTTTGATTTTTTTCATATCTGTTAATATTTGTTTAATATAGTTGAGTACAGTGGTATGTAGTATATTTATGATTGTTATCTCTTCCTCTTGGATTAGTCCCTTTACAAGAATGCAGTAATGTTCTTTGTCTCTCTTAATCAGCTTTGGCCTGAAATCTACTTTATCTGCAAATAGAATAGCTACCCCTACTCTTCTCCAGGTTCCTTTTGCATGGTGAATTATTTTTCTGTCCTTTCACTTTCAGTCTAAGACTTTCTTTTTGAATTAAACATGTTTCTTGTATACAGCATATTTTTTCTAGAATATCTTCAGGACATTTTGGAGTGGTGATTTGGTGGTCATGAATTTCTTCAGGTGTTGTCATGGAAGTATTTTATTTTTGCATAAAATTTGAAAGCTTTGGTACATCAATCTGAGTTTTCAGTTAGGGCTTGAAATACTTAACTCCAAACTCTCATTGAATTTGGGGTTTGTGTCAAGAAGTCTGCTGTGATTCTGATGGTCTTTCCTTTATGGGAAATTTTTTTCTTTTTCCTAACATTTTAAAGCTTTTTCTGTTCTTGTGTTGAATTTCAGAAATACTGGCTATTATATGTCTTGATGTTGATTTTATTAAAAATAATGGCTAATTGGAATTCTTTTTTTTTTTTTTTTTTGAGACAGGGTCTTGCTTTATAGTTCAGGCTGGCTCTGAGCTCACTGTGTAGCCCAGGCAAACCTTGAACTCAGCAATCCTCCTGCCTCTGCCTCCCAAGTGCTGGGATTACAGGCGTGAACCACGCCCAGCATTGTATGTGGTCACCGGGGATCAAACCCAGGACCTTGCGTTTGCGAGGCAGGGGCCGGAACCGCTGAGCTAAATCTCTGGCCCTAATTAGAATTCTCTATGCCTCAGTTATTTGTATATCAATTTTTTTTTCCATGCTTGGGAAGTTTTCTACATTCCTTCTGGGAACAGGGTTTTTGTCATTCATAGTGTTTCCTGGTCTTTCATTGACTCCAATCAATCTTATGTTATTCTTCTTTGGATCATCTAGCAGCTGTTGGATTGATTTTTCGTAGCTCCTTGCCATTTTTTAAGAAATCTTTCTTTTCATGATCAGTATCTTCAGTCCTGTCTTCTCTATCTGATATTCTGTCTTCACATCAGCTCATTCTGCTGTGTATACTTTCAATAAGAATGTTTAATCTCCTGGCTATCTGTTTGAATCTGTCTTATGGATTCTATTTCTTTCCTAAGTTCATGGTCAACTTATCTGTAGTTATTTGAAAAATTATTTCTGATTTTATTTTCTAGAGGCCCATTCATTTGGCTTTGTTACTTCTGCTATTATCACTTTAGAGAATTCAGGTGGGTGTCTCTCATATATTTTACCTCACTGCCCCCTTTATTTGCCTTTGGTGAGCTGGAAGTTTGGTGTTGCATCTTGCTGAAGTATCTTCTTATTTTATCTTTTTCCCCTTAGCTTGATTCCAGGTTGATCCTTATAAATTGCTTATGGCAGGTAGTTTTATTGTTAATATTGAAAAACCTTTGGAAATGACTATTTTTGTATAGCTGGCCTTTGGATTTTAAATCTGTCACAAGAATCCTACATCTTTAATTTATTGGGAATGAGAAGTTGTTGCCTATTTGGTCAAGGCCCTGGGTCTTTGACACTGACCTAGAATATTGCTTATGAGCCTTAAGCAATGTTAGTCATAGCCTACAGTGAAGAACAGCAGTTTAGAATTATGTAACCTTGGCTATAGTAGTATAATCATTATCAAACCCAGGCTAGAAAATGACCTTTAACTATATGAACTATATCTGTGGTCATATAAGAAAATCTAAAATGAACCAGAATATTATACACAGTAAATAAACCCACTGTATGGTAATTTTTACCATAGGGTAAATTTAAAAGAGGTTTGGGGGAAATTGAGAAATAGGAGGAGAGGAAGAGATTAGAGGCAAGACTGGAGGACAAAGGGAAATGATATGATCTTTAAGAAACTGGAAAGATATAGAAAGAGAAGAAAGAAATAAAAACAGCAAAATAACAGCAAAAAACTAGAAACAGTGTTCACACATACACAAACAAGAATAAATATGAAAAAAAACAAAGCAAAACAAAAACAAGAGAAGAAAAAAGTATAGAAGAAAAAAATACCTACTTGGGGGCATGTCTCTGCTGTTACTGGTAGACAGAGTGGGCAAGCAGAGCCAAGCTCTGTGTTGACTGACCCCAGTAAGCTAAATTAAATTTGTACTACAGTAGTAGATAATCCCAGCAAGCCTACACCTGTAATTCCACTAAAGTTCAGATTGATTGCTGGAGCCCAGTTTGTTCATCTTGCAGCACTTATTTCTTACTGGCTTGAATTTGGTTCCACATCACCCTGATTGGAGCCATTAGACGGAGCCAGCCCATAGCTGCTCTGAGTTCTGATCAGTTGGTCTCTCTCAAAGATGGCTACTGGCCAGTTGCCCTCTCTATGAGAGTTTCTCAACCCAAATAACTCACCAGCCACTGTAGTCCACTGTGTCCACTGCTCTGTTCCATATTTGTGTTTCTCCATGGAGGCCTCTGGGATCAATAGTAGTCACTGTGTGTCTGCAGGTTCAAGCTGCCCCTCCTGTGCAGCAAGTCAGGACTCAGAGAAGAGTACCACTTGCCACCTCCATTTTCTGCATTGAGATCTTTCTCTTTATTCTCTCCATGGGCTTCACTTCTCACTTCAGATCCTTGCTGGGCCCCCAAGACCCACTTCCTTCCTTCTCTTACTCAGTTTGCTATATTCCAATGTGTAGATTCCAAGCCTCGGAGAGGCTGTTTCTCTGCTGTTCACCACTCCACCATCTTTCTAGAAGTCCATAGATTGATATCAAGCAAAGAAATCCTCTGACTTGTAAGTCTATGCTTATTTCCATATGCAAATTTGCTCTCATTGAAGAAAATGCCACTGTGAATCTGATTAAATGAACTGATGATTACTTTGCAGAAAATGCAATTTGCATACTTTTGCAAAGTATAATAAAAACCAATGAATATTTAAAACATTTTGGGGGGGTGGTGATTTGACTCAGTGGTTCCATTGCCTGCCTAGCAAGCACAAGGTTCCTGGTTCAATTCCCAGTAACCACATACAATACCAGGCATGGTGACTCTTGCCCACCAGCAATCAGTACCATATATCACAATGCTAGACATGGTGGCTCATGCCTGTAATCACAGCACTTGGGAGGCAGAGACAAGAGGATTGCTATGAGTTTGAGGCTTTCCTGGGCTACATAGTAAGCTCAGAGCCAGCCTGAAGTACAAAGCAAGACCTTATCTCAAAAAAAAAAATTATTACAATAAAAGACAATTGTGTGAGCATCCCACAAAATAATTCTCCTCCTTTTGAACACACTTAACCCATTATTCTTGGTACTTTCTGAAATAGTTCTGGAAGTCCACTTTCATGAATGTCTTTAGTTACATGGTTATGGCTGCCTTGCTGTCTTGAATTGAAATTGATTCCAGAACATTGATTTTTCATGGTATTTTAACTTTGTGGAAGAATGAGAAGTCTCATGGTGTCAGAGCCAGGGAATAAGGTCCATGAGGTGGATTTGACAGAAATTTCTATAAATGTTTTGAGTAGATTCAGGATATTTGAGTCTGCCACAGAAAGACACAAAAGAAAACTTCCAGAGCTGTTTGAGAAAGTGTCAAGAACAACAGAATAAGTGTGTTTGAAGTCAAGGAAATGTTTTGAGTGAATAAATAGCATGTATCTTTTACTGTAATTTTTTAATTTTTATTTAAATATTTACCATATTATTTAGCCACACCCTGTATTGCATTTTTTTACTTCCAAGGATAAAGAAATTCTCAAAGAAGTATTTGTCAATCTGAGTGGTATTATTAGTGGCTCAACTGCTTTGGCTTTTTAGTAGCTCTGTGACATTTGTAGTGTCAAGGAAGGGATGAGTTTTAAAGATTTTTGAGGTAAAAATTTCTCTAATTTACTTCAAGTGACTAGATCACCTGAATTTCAGTATTGATAATTAAATTTGAAGTGTTTTACACCATTTTGTTGGATTTAACAGATTGGTTTTTAATTTACCTTTGTTGGAAGACATTTTACTTGTTTTTACTTATAAAATCATCTAGATAGATATTGTTTACTAACCAGTTTCTATTAAAATACACTAGATCTGTGACATGTCATATAGCTGTTACAAAGATTGAGACCAATCCATTTCTGCTGACATCAAAAAATGTCATTAGAAATTTAGAGTGAAAGTAGTTAAATTTCAAAATAATATATAAAATAGTCACTTTTGCAAAAGAAATCTGTATGTGAGTATGGGTACTCATGCATGTATTTGCATACATATGAAGTGAAAAAAGATCTAGGTGGACACCAAGGATGGCCCCAGTGGCTACCTGAGAGTGATTTGATAAAAGGGAACTTTCAGTTTCAGTCATTTTCTGTATAATTTGTGGGGATTTTTTCCTCATGAAAACCCTTTCTTCACTAGCCATTCATTCCTTTAAAGCTGCTACATTTTAAGATAATTCATGGAGAAAATGTTGAAGCTATAATGTCATATACAAAACTTCAAGGCAAAATAAGTACTTTTGAACTGAATCAGAAAAAGCTAGATAGAAAAGTTTATATTTGCAGATATGGGTTATGTTTTCTTAAACTTTGTTATTATGTAGACAGACTGATTGATTTTGCTTTTCAAGTGAAAAGCTGAATCAGCTCTGTTCACCCTAAATGGGCACTTAAAATCCAGTAAGGAAATGAGCACTCTCTACTTTAGAAGAGTGCATGAGCTCATTTTTAAAGAAACTCCTCCAAACCTGTGGTTTGTTTTCATCCCATATGGTAGTAATAACAACGGGATGCAAGATAGCTTCTTATCCTAAGTTACAGTAAAATTCTTGAGCTAATAATCATTTGACACTATACTTTTGCTAATAAATATAGATGTTAATCCTGTACTCACACATACAAATCCCTCTAAAATTACTCTTGTCCATTCCCTAACAAATGGCTATCTTTCAATATGAGAGTTCTTCATATTAAATCAAAACTCTAGACCTTCCAGCAGTGTTCCCACTGTGCACCAGCAAGAACACATAAGCTTAGGCCCGCCTAAAATGACATGGGACCCAAAACAACCTATGTTGTTTGTATTAGCAAATTTAGGTGGAAAGTAGAATAATTTATGTTATTATCAGATTATGCTTACAACCATAAGCATTTTAAATGTGGAAATTTAAAATATTTGGTGGCATTCATTTATGAGCATGTGATTACTCATCATTTATTTGCCCTAGGAAAGCAGTAGATTTACTGTGTCTTACTTATCATTTTTGTGGAATATATTCAGAGACACAGATGATAATGATGAAAGCTAATAAGATTATTAAGAACTTACCATCGTAAAAGCCTACTATGAGCCAGGCTTTGTCCTAAGTACTTTTACCAGTATGAACTCATTCCAGCCTCCAATAACTACAATCCATACTTAGTAGTGTTCACATATATAGATGAGAATACTGAACACAAATAATTTAAGCGAGTTGACCAAGTTTACAGTTAATAAGTGTAAAAGGAGGTAATCAGGTAATTTCTCAACCATATGCAACAAACACAACCTAGACATGCATGCATATCTTATAGATATTCTGCTCCACAAATAGTTCAAGAATCATTTCTGCAGGGCGTGGTGGCTCATGCCTATAATCCCAGCACTTGGGAGGCAGAGACAGGAGGATTGCTGAGTTCAAGGCTTGCCTGGGCTACATGGTGAGCTCAGGGCCAGCCTGAACTACAAAGCGAGACCCTGTCTCAAAAAAAAAAAAATAATCATTTCGAATCCTTTCCTTAACACCCTGTAGTATTCTATACCATATCATCTTTTCAAAAAGAAAGGAATTAAATTACTATTCAGCCCCAAATATTTATTTTTCAAATTAATTTCATTGTACATTTTGAATATACATAATGATAACATTCATCATTTGAAATTTGTAACTGTACATGACATCTCTTAATTCTTTTTTCCTTTTCCCTCCCTTCCCTTCAGGATTTCTTCCCTTCCTTATATACAAAAGTTTTGTTTCCATTTTTCCTTGTATTTTTTCCTTTTCCTTTCCTTTCTTTCCCTTCCCATTCCCTTATTCCTCAGGCTATATGAACATTTTCTTCTTATTTCAGAATACCTGTTATATATTTTGGTCCTTATTTATACCTTCAGTTTCTCAGACCAGAGAAACAATGCAATATTTAAATATGAGTGTCCAGTTCATATGACTTAAGATAATGGTCTCTTAAGGTGGATATTTAGCTAGAAATAAATGCCTGCAGCTCATCCTTTTTACTTTTTTTTTTTTTTTTTTTTTTTTCCTTTTTGAGACAGGGTCTCACTTTGTAGTTCAGGCTGGCCCTGAGCTCACTATGTAGCCCAGGCAAGCCTCAAACTCACAATCCTCCTGTCTCTGCCTCCTGAGTGCTGGGATTACAGGTGTGAGCCACCACGCCCAGCACTGTGGTATGCGGTATTGATTGCGTGAGTCCCCACTCCCAACATTGTATGTGGTTACGGGGGATCGAACTCAGGACCTTGCGCTTGCGAGGCAGGCACCGGAACCACTGAGCTAACCCACTGGCCCTCATCCTTTTTAGTCTTAACCCATTGTAGCCCACGTCTCCTTTATCTGTTCATCTGTTGATGAGCATTTTGGTTGTTTCCAAGATCTAACTGTGCTACTGTGCTCCTGTCTTGAAGAGTTATACCTATTCTGTCATCTCAGTTGATTTAGTGACAAAGTATTTATTGATTGTGTACATTATGTAGGACCCTGGTTGGGATGCAGTGACTCTCAGATGGAATTTCTCAGACTACCACCATCTAAATGAGCTTCCTTTTGGTCTTTTTATCTGATGACCTTCACTGGAATGAAGAATTTTTAGAAAACATTTCCCCACCTTCCACTATTGATACTCTGAAAACAAAGATAACTCTGAGTCCATGTCTTCTCCATAACCACTTTCATGTGTACAAAGCTTTCAAACAAATGAGCCTCAGGTAGGCCTGGAATTTGGGAGTGGAGGTAGTACTGGGTCATATACTATAAGCATCTCCTATAAGAAGTGCCCCCCTTGAGTACACCTTTGCCATCTGTGAGGGCTGTTGTCCAATACTCAGAGTATTTGTTCTGAAATCTTTTGACTCTTCCCGTGCATGGTCTTCAGTAGAGCTCTTTGGCATCTTCTACTTTCCAGTCAAGGAGGCTGGAGTATTAGATTGTCCCTGATACCTTCTGGAGCCAGGAACCCCAAGTGATAAGATCCTACACCACCTCCACCCCACATTCCAGGGCTACATGCTGCTTGTTTATCTGAAAGATTGTCACCCAGGGAAGTAGTTATGGGGAAATCTGATGCTGCCCTACAGAAGTCCTCCATTCTTTCCCACAGCCAGCTTGCCTGTGTTCTGGGCTCAGACAGTTTCCCATGGGATATGGGAACTCGTGGATATTTCCCTCCATATCTGGTATACATGATGCATTACAGAATGCAGTATATGGTTCATTAGGCTTTAGAGAATTTTTCTTTATATTATTAATGAAACCTGTATATATACATCCTGTATAATATAATCAAGTAATAAATCTAAGAAACACAGTTTGTACAAGTTACATGAAAAATGTGATATCGTTATTTTGTTTTGACAAAAAAGATATAGATAGGAAATTTGATAATAACAAGTAGAGCATTTTTTATGAGAATTTAAGGAAATTTGACATTGCCTGTCAAAGTTAAAATGTGAATATTCTTTGATCCACCCTCAATGAATCTGTCCTATAAAAGTACATGAATAAGTATGTAAAGATCCATGTATACAGTATGACCCACCAGAAAAGGTGGTTAAGTAATGGAATGCACATAACATAAATACAATGCAGGTAGGACAGAATTAAATGACCCAAAGTCCATATGTATTGGCAGAGAGGATGTCCCGTTAAGTACTGATGGAAGAAAATTAAGTTGCAGCACAATATTATACAAAGGGACATCTTTTTCTTTCTTTTTTAAATTTATTTATTTATTTATTTATTTATTTATTTATTTATTTATTTATTTATTTATTTATTTATTTATT
>PVIC010055070.1:0-11346 GCA_004025085.1 Thryonomys swinderianus | reverse complement strand
ACCTGAGTTCGATCCCCGGTTACCACATATAATGCTGGGCGTGGTGGCTCACGCCTATAATCCCAGCACTCGGGAGGCAGAGACGGGAGGATTGCTGAGTTCGCGGCGGCTTGCCTGGGCACCATAGTGAGCTCAGGGCCAGCCTGAACTACAAAGCAAGACCCTGTCTCCAAAAAGCAAAAAAAAAAAAAAAAAAAGATTACGATCATGGGCAGAGATCTAAACTGCTCTCAAACATACTGGGCAGAGGAGGGATTTGACGGCAAGATGAGAGGAAGATAACCCTGAAGGACACTGGATCCATTTCCCTTGTTTCTGTACATAAGACAGGAGAGAAGTTGACCCTAAGGAAAGGGCGTTAGACTGGAGCTTCCACCATTGTTAAAAGTTTTATGAAACCAGACAGATAACTCAGACACAGGCTTTGCCTGCTGAACACCTAAGCTTCCTGCTCACCGCAGCTCAGTCAAACTCCAGTCCTCACCTCCTCTTCTTCCTCCTCACTGTCCACAATGCTGCCCCGATCACTGCCCACGGAGCCTTCTGTGAGAAGAGGGTAAGAATGAGAACCGTCACCACCAGACAATGTCCTCAGTTCCTTCCAAGCCACATAATGCCACATAACAGGATCACAGAGGCTCTGGTAAAGCCACATACATCCACTTATGGGAATTAAAAATATCATTACACTGAGAAACTGGACAGTTATACAGTCTCAAACCATCTCTCTATATGTTTAAAAAAATTATTAATTTCAAAGGAACAAAAAAACCTGGCTGTACTCTTCAAAGATGTCAAGGTCGTGAAAAGGAAGTAAGACTAAAAAATTGTGTCAGGCTAAAAGATTACAGGGACAACTGACAACCAAATGCCCTCCCAGGTCATGGACTGAGTCCTAGACCAGAGGAAGAAGAGAGACATGAAAGGACATTGTGAGTGCTACTGGCAAAACTCAAGTATGACTAGAGATTAGGGAAGCGCATTATGCTGCTATATCTAGTACAGTCTCCGGTTTGGATCATTGTACTATGGTAAATTGTGCGAGAGAATCCCCTTCCTCTTGGAAAATACACAGGAATGACTTAGGAGTATTGGGGCATGCAGTATCAAACAGTTCTGGAAAAACATTGCCTCCACTAGAAAGAGAATAATAAAATGTAACCAACAAACCTAGGTGGAGAATGTCTGCCATGTTTATTTAGTTTGAAAGTACTTGTTACAAGTACAACACTATTTGCTAAGAAGAAGCATTGTTACAGCTTTTATATAGAAGCCCCCCCAAAATCTCATGTGCTCCTAAGTGGGACTTTGGGAGGTGACTGGATCATGGGTGCACAATGACCGCCAGTGGATTACAGCACTGGCCAGTTTATAGCTAACAATGTGATGCTGGGAGGGGAAGCCTAGTGGAGCTGGTCACTGGAGCTGTGGTCTGCAAGGGTTATCTCCCCACCATCTCCTTCCGTGACCTCTCTCTGCTTCCTAATAACAAGTCATCAGCAACCCTCCTCTGCCACACCATCCTGCTGTGGAGCCAGTGAATTGCTGGCCAAAACCTCTACACACTATAACCCAAGATGAACCTCTCCTCCTTACAGTTGCTGGATATTATGTCCCCATGGCCAGAAAGTGACTAAGACAAGCACCTTCACTTGAGAGCTCTCCAAGTCCTATGTCTTCCTGCTCCATGAAGAGCTTGGAGCCAATGAGGTAGGGCAAGGGACGGTCAATGTACAGGTCCTGCAAAGGACAAAAGCAAATAGCCATCAATGTTCTGGTCAAAAAAGGAACCTAAGTATCTTCCTGAACACCTGCTTTGTCCAACTACCTCAAACAAGTTACCTAATAGAAGGAGACACCAAGAAACAGAAGGACTGCGAATAAAATAAATGAACAGAATACTTAAAATGACCAATTTAAAAATTTTCAAATTCTAGATAAAGCAGGATCCTCCCAGGTATAAGGTTAACCAAAATGACAAAGCTCTATAAAACAAATTTACCAGCGGTAACCAAACAAGAAAAAGGGCACAAGCTCCCAGCAAAGCACTCCCAAAGAAAACCAAGGAAAGGAAATGCAAACTCAGGGAAGCTGAGAAATCCCAGCCTCAGCTCACTCCTCTAAAATGTAGTATCTGTGAGGTACCTAATGGTATAATGTACAGGTGTCTCTCACTACAATATACACCCATATCTATATGCATAGACACGTATGAAAAATATGTTAAAAGTATTAAGTAACGTAAAAATACTAATGTATATTGTTCTGCATTAAAAATACGTACACTTGGCTCATCAGTACTGCTTTTCTATACAGAAATACCACAAGCTCATCAATAGTAGCCTTAAACAAGAAAAAGCACACTAAGGTACCAGCCCCCAAGCTGTTTTCCACATCACAGCAGGTGGACACCTGCAGGCTGGATAGCAGAGGACAGGACAAACGGGCATAGTAGAAGAGAGGTCTGTTCACTCTGCAGGATACCAGAGAAGGCCAGAACACAATAGCCCAGAGTAGTGACAAACAATACCAGAGCACAGAGGAGAAAACAACACTGCCCTCGTCCACAGTGGGTCAACACTGCCACAATGGCAAAGGGTGTTGTAAGTGAAGAAGGCCAAGATGGGATGAGGAGCAGTGTGCAGGGTAGTTGTGGCTGAGATTCTTCCATCTCAGTCTTCTACCTTCACTTGTTAATTAAAGGTGTGGGGTCAGGAAAATGCTACTGTCATTCCCCATTTCATCCTAGAACCACCTCCTACCACTACCTGGGGAGCAAAGGCTGATCTCTCTTAGCAGCCTGGGGACCAAGACAGAACAACTCCAAGCCCTCACGCCATACAAGTACTAGGGCTGCTGAGAACTTCTAAACCCACATAGTGAAACAAAAGCCAGTGATAAGGATCCACACCAAGGTGTTGACTGTAGAGCTCAAATTGGGACTATGCAGCTATGTGACTAATTAGAAGAGGTAAGTTTTAAGCTTTGATCTAAAAAGCCCTTGGTGTCACGTAGACTCTTTGCAATCAACATGGCAGCTCAATGTTGACTACTGAGGGGTTACATGTTGCCCACTGAATCCTTTAACAATCTGATAAAGGACATGCAACACATTCATACCTGTGAGGGGACAGGAAGTCTATGCGGGAGAGTTCTCAATAGCTGTTCTTGTACCAGCCAAACAGCAACAGCCAAAAACCTTTCAGCCCTCTACTCAGAGTCCCAGCCTCCTAATGACCCCTAAACTTTTCAGGCACCTCGCCATCCTTCTCACCCCAATTCACACTGGGGGAATGGGAGGTTGGGGAGATGCTATGCAGAGGGGACATGGTTTCAGTTAGACAGGAGGAGTAAGATCAAAAGTACTCTTGAAAATCACCACAGAAATAACTGAGAGGGATCCATTCGTCAGTAGGACGGAGGTATTCCATAACGTATACGTATGTTGTACAAGACAAATATACATAGAAGTGTTAATACTTCTGAAGTCTAAAAGAGAACAAACCCTACCCCAATCTGAATCTGGTCTCTACCACAATGCCACAATTAGAAGTTGAGTCTCTGAGCACTTGTGACAGTGAATGATATAAATGCCTCTACCCTCCCACAGGCCCGCATGTTCTGTGCCCCTAGCCTGGCACATGCTATGCTCAAGTGCTCCAGCAACTCTTGTGTACAGCCAGTCTTCCATGGGGCCAGCACAAGACTGCTATAGGACAAGCACAGTTTCTAAAGGTGAAGTCCAGCTCTTCCCAGTCCTGTGCCCAGGTAATGTGCCCAAGATATAACAACACTAAATGTGGTGCAGCAGGAAAAGCCTAAATAGAATGTGCTAACCTTAGGTTCAAGGATCAGTTCCACCCGCTCATTAACATCCTCTTCTTCAGAATCTGAGTTCCCTGCTTTTATGTCAAGTTGCTCAAATGCATTGTCCAGTACTTGCAAACCATAGTTCACAGCCTCTTGGACTTTAGGAATCAGATCAATTTCCTTTTGTTCCCGGGTCTTTTCCTGCAAGCAAGACATGACTCAGCATGGAGGTCCAACATGGTTATACCACCCCACGGTCCTATCTGGTCCTTTATGGAAAAAGTCCACTGACTGCTCTCTATTTTTATATCAGAATGCAGGAAGTTAATCTACTGTTACTCAATATGCTAACTTTCTGGAAGAAATGAAGTCATTCAATTGGGTCATTGTCAGGAGCAGTCACCTCATTTCCCCAGTGCCCACCCTTTGCCACCACCCCTACCAGACACATCATTCGTCTCAGTTGCTATTCTTCTCTGTGTCAAGAACTTACGTAAAGAGAGAATAAACCCAGGTACCTGCTCTGTCTTCTCAGCCTCTGCCTTAAGCACCGGCTCTTCCACTTCTTCGTCGTACACACGCTAAACAGACAAACAAGTTCAGGTTCACGGGTCAGAGCAGCATCCAAGGTAAATCACAATGTTTGGATTCAACATTCAGTCACAAAAAGGCAAGATGCAGAAGGAAACGGTTAGTCAGAAAACAGCTACACCCAGTGGGCCACAGACGATCAGCTAAGGACAGAAGTCACTCCACAGCTAAAGGAAAAGAGATGCAAAAGATGCAAATGACTAGGACACACAAAGCAGAGTTCAGTCGCAGTTCTGGTTGGCCTCAGAGTTGCCAAACAATTAAAACAGCAGTTTTCACACATGTTTAGCCTAAGACACATGCTGCAGAGCAAAGGGACAGGTACTCTTTCCCCAGTATTGTGGAGGATGTCACCTCCTGGACTTTATCGAAAATGTCACAAGACCCTAATACTGACAGCTACAGAAAGCGAAAAGGGAAAGGGAAAGGGAAATTTATTGAATTCTGTTGTTTTCACATGAAAGCACAAAGCCAATTAGACAGTAGCCTTGGTTATGAAACTGTGAGTACTCTAAAACCTACTGAACTGTATGCTTTTGAGAACAGTGAGTTATATGGTGGGATTCTAGCTCAACTTAGGAAACTTTAAGTAAACACACATTGAGTATCACTTACCTGAAAGTTTAGGAGTCGACATACCCCAAACTTGGGCAGATTTTGGAGTCTTTGTACAAATCTTACCAGTGGGGCACTGTTAATCTGAAAGTCTGAAATTCAATGCTGCAAAATCTGAAGCTTTTTTCAATTTCAGGTTTTTAGATTAAGGATACTCAATGTGTATGAAGATATACATGTGAGAGAGACATAAAGTTCCTGTCAACTTCAACCAAACCCTTGGGATGTGCAAGTTAAGTACTCTTCCCCAGGGCCTAGAAAGACACATCAGTGACCTGTGACATTTAAGATAGTGATGCTGGTCCTGGTGTTGAAGGCTCTTACACAAATGTATGCTGACAGACACTCAAATGCAGAGTTCTCTGACCCCTCCTTCTTTCAATACAAATGCACTCACACTTCACACTCTCTCTGCCCTGTATTTTCACTGAGTGTTCTCACTTTCTAGGTCAACAGATATAGATGGGATTCACTCCCTTTATTCACTTTAACAATCTCCCATTGGAGAATATTAATATTTCCAGTTTTTTCTACTTAAAAATTTCTCTGAACCCACCCAACCTATATTCTTAGGCACCTATTTCTGGAGGCTTCTTAGAAGAAGATTATGAAACTAAATGACAGAGCTTTTTCAATCTGAATAAGTACTTCCAGACTCCTATGAAGAAATGTGGCACAACTCACTGCCACATATACCAACCTGTGTCCAAACACTTCGCTAAGCAGTGCATGTCATCCATTATCGTGGAAATATCAGCCATTCTCATCAAACAGTGTCATTTTAAATGTATTCTCTGACCCTCGAATCCAACCTCCAAGAGTATGCTCGTGACATTATAATTTGTAGTGGAAACTCACATATATCAACCCACTACTCTATGCACTTCCAATAAAGTGCTATCAAGATCTTCTGTAGGATAAAATAACAAGTTAATCTTCAAATTCTCACAGAAAAGTCAAAAGCTAAAGATAAATAACTATGACAGTTGTGAATAAAAAGAAGCTATGGGGACGTGGCCTGGAAAGATACACTAATAACCTGTGACATTTAAGACAGTGATGCTGGCATACAGTAGAGAAACAATAAAGGCTGGGTTCAGAAAAACCCTCAGTTACATGCAGGCCTGGCTTTATTTCACACAACACACATGCAAAATGCACAAGGACATTCACAGTCCTTAGTCAATGAGGAAAAGGACAGTTACAAAATCAAGCCTCTACATATGGAAAAAATGATACCCCTATATTACATATACATGTCCTCCCATAGATACAGTCTCCTGGCATAAATACAGGGAGGCCCTATCCCAAGTATTTCCAGTTAAGGAAAATATGGAAAAGACAGGGCTGGTACTTTTCCAAAAGTGTGATAAAATATTAAAATCCATTAAGGAATGCTAGGTGTTGCTTATTCTTAGCATCTGTGGCTATTTTTCTAATGAAATGGAAATATTTCAGAAATATTCATGTTAGGATATTATGAAAGTATAATATAGTCATATAATGGAGTTAAGAAAAATTAAGTTCACAAAAGTTTCAAAGGTGTGTTAAAGGCTCATAAATTAAGGAAAATATGTTAAAAGTCATCAGACAGATATCAGACAGTCACAGACAGATATACAGTTATCTAGAAATGTTCACTGGATGGAAAATTTGGGGTGGTGGAAATTAGGCTGATTTTCCTATAGGTTTAATTTTTTAAGACACAGTATCTGCACAAAAATAGACTTAGAAGGTATGTACCAAACACGGTTTCCCTTCTAGCTCTGGACAGGGAATGGAGGACAGACATTACAGTCAATAAGCCCCTAAGCTCTGTACCCCACACTGCTAAAGTTTCTCAATTTTTGGCAAGTCCATCTGTTTCTTCACAGAAAAGTAGGGAAAGAAAAAAAAATGACCAGCAGTTAGGTTTTTTAAATTAACCAGAAGATGACCTGGAAAATTAATCTAAGTTTCATTGTGGAAAACATTTTTTCAGATTTATGAAGCTAAAGACTTCTAAAAAAATCTCCTTTGTGGTATCTCTTAAATCTCCCTTGTGATATCTCCTCACTACCTCAAGTCATTAATGTGGCACTTAGCATTTCAAAATAAAGCTCCTAAATTAAATATTAAACTTCAGGAACTGTGTCATTTAATTAGACAAGAAACACAGCCAACATTAATTAGGATTTCTCCTTCAGTATCCCCTCTTGACCCTTTACCAAAGTGCTGCTTTTTGCCCTAGAAAATCCAGTTTGTTTCACTAACTCTCAAATGAGGTTTGAAACCATGCAGCTGCCTCTAAGGCTATGTAATAAAACCCAGACTTATAATATAGTTTCCAAATATCAGGAAACCAGACAGCACTAACACTCAACCCTGAATTAAATAGAGCCACAACATTGGGGTTTGTAAAAAACACATAGGAAGGGCCGGAGGGTTAGCTCAGTGGTTCCGGTGCCTGCCTCGCAAATACAAGGTCCTGAGTTCAATCCCCGGTAACCACATACAACACTGGGTATGGAGACTCACGCCCACCAGCAATCAATACCACATACCACAGTGCCAGGTGTGGTAACTCACGCCTCTCATCCCAGCACTCGGGAGGCAGAGACAGGAGGATTGCTGAATTTGAGGCTTGCCTGGGCTACATAGTGAGCTCAGAGCCAGCCTGAACTACAAAGCGAGACCCTGTCTCAAAAAAAAAAAAACACATAGGAAGCCAGGTCACCGCCACTGGTGTTATGAGAAGTAGGTTTTTTCCTCAGTCTCATTAAGCACTACCTGTTCTGTCAACATCACTGGCTGCTCTGCCTGTGCGAGGTGGCATTACAGGAGGACTGGGAAGCAGTTACACTTTGCAGTGGCCCAGGATGCCCTGAGAGGAATCTGGCTTCAGACTGCAAGGGGAAGGGACCAAAGGCTTGAACATTAAAGGGATGGAGAGTTGAATGCAAAACAGGAAACCCACAAGGGACAGAAATAAAGAACTGCCCAAAAAAACCAAAAATTCCACAAAATCTAGGCCATGGAAAATGTGGAATCTAAGAAAAGCTGGGGAAAAAAAGAAAAAGAAAAGTTCTAGGGTCGGAGATTTAGCTCAGTGGTTCCAGCACCTGCCTTGCAAGCGCAAGGCCCTGAGTTCGATCCGAATAACCACATACAATGCTGGGCATGATGACTTACACCCACTAGCAATCAATACCACATACCACAGTGCCGGGTGTGGTGGCTCATGCCTATAATCCCAGCACTTGGGAGGCAGAGGCAGGATTGCTGAGTTTGAGGCTTGCTTGGGCTACATAGTGAGCTCAGGGCCAGCCTGAACTACAAAGCAAGACCCTGTCTCAAAAAAAAAAAAAAAAAAGTTCTAAAGACTATGATTCAGAAAATGAAGTTTATGATATGTTCCTTTTCTCCTATTAGGTTGATTCAGTGCCAGTCCAGTGTGGACATGCTGGATAAAAAGGAAACCTCCAAAATTTATTCTTCACCAGATCTAGAGGTATAAGACACACTGACTGCAGAGATGAGCTGAGCACCTGATCCAGCAACAGGAATATTTAAAAAGACACAAATCTGCAATTTTGCTGCATTCACCAGAGAAGTAGAGACCAGACTTCTAAGCTGGCTCTTCTAGGAAGGGAAATGATCAGGACCAAGTATGGATGTTCTGTGTAAATGACCAGAAAACCACCTTTAGTTGAGTATCTGTAACCTGAGCTTTTTGTACACTGACATGAGACTCAAAAGTTTTTGATTCCAATGCTGAATCTTATAGTCTATGGAGATATTTCCAGGTCAAACTCTGAAATCTAAACCATTTCTGGTCCCAAGAGTTACAGATAAAGGATACTGAACAATGATTTTACTTGAATAGTTGCTAGATTTCAAACTCACACATTTCCCTTTGCTGGTAAAGAAAATAACAAGCAAAGAGATCTCTATTAAGATCCTCATTTCAGGGCCAGAGGGTTAGCTCAGTGGTTCCAGCGCCAGCCTCGCAAGCTGAGTTGGATCCCCGGAAACCACATACAATGCTGGGCATGGTGACTCACGCCCACCAGCAATCAATACCACACACCACAGTGCCGGGCGTGGTGGCTCACGCCTGTAATCCCAGCACTCGGGAGGCAGAGACAGGAGGATTGCTGAGTTCGAGGCTTGCCTGGGCTACATAGTGAGCTCAGAGCCAGCCTGAACTACAAAGCGAGACCCTGTCTCAAAACAAAACAAAACAAAACAAAAAGATCCTCATTTCACATACAGTTCCCAACAGAAAGGTTAGAAACAGCATTTAATCCAAGCTACTAAAATATGCATACACATGCAGCCCATGTGGCATTTGTGGTATCCTCCTCATTCTAAAGAATGGGTGTTTTAGAGTCTTGTGAGTCTGAAAATCTTTTTTGTGATTTTATACTTCACAGCCTCAGAAGACAGCCTTCCTTACAGAATATACTACAACAGGTTTGACTGTCATATTATTCAGTCTGATGGTTGATTCTTCTTAAAAATAAAAAGACCAGAATATTATTAGATTTCTTATAAAAGGAAAATATTATTAGATTTCTTAAGACTAAAAAAAATCAAACTTTAGTAAAATGGAACAGGCATCTATCCTAAGGAAAGAAAGTTATTCTCAATTATTGAGAATAACTGTTGCCCACTAAAATTCAGGAAAGAACTTAGAATGACAATAGTTCTTGTTTCCCAAAAGATACTACTCGTAATTATATTGCAACTAAAAACTCACATTCTCAATGAACTGGGTATTAGACAGCATGAGGAAGTCATTGAAAACATTATGAAGGCGACAATCTGTGGCTTTCGTCTCCTGAATCAGTCCATCCACTTGTTTCTTGATTTCATGGGTCCTAGAGATGGTCTGCTGTGAAAATTCCTGTAGAAACTGTAGTAGCTATTTTAAAAACAAACATACAGTATCAGTATTACATCTATTAACAAAAAGGACCCACATCCCTTCATATTCGTCTGTTGGATGTAAAAGGGTAGATGCAGAAAGCTCACTGAACGAGTGACATGGAGTGGGTACGTACTTACAAGTTATCCCCTTTCTGAGGAATTAAGAAATTGTTTGGTTGTCATTTCTATTCATATGGGACTTGAGAATTAAGAGTTCTGGGTTTTAAGGGCCCTAAGTTTGAAGACTCACTCAGGGATCTCTACATACTGACTCACCTCCCGCCCCCTAGCTCCAGGTCCCAACAAAATAATAGCATCAACAAAACTATGGCCATCTTCAGCTTAGCAGAAACCGACATCCAGATGGAGTCTGGCGCATCCCTTAGACACCTAAACGGGTCGAGTCCGGGTCCTACAACGACTACCCGGGGGCTGAGGCCCGTGGCCCTGCCCCTTCCCACTTCCGTGAGGGTTCCGCTGAGGAGGGGACTGCCCTCCTGCCCTTCCTCCTGTGTCGGGCCCGCCTCTCACGCCTGCATCGGCCGCCAACGACCAGCTCTGGCTGCTCCTGCGAATCTCCTCCACAGACCAGGGTCGCTCCCACACGGCTTCGGTCGCCGTCGTTAGCTCCGGGTCGGCGGTCGTCTGGTTCATCTGTAGCGAGAAGGACCAGACAAGGCTGAGCCTGGGAGCGGCCCCTCCCGCTTCGTCCGGCCCAGCCCCGCCCGACCCGCCGGCCTCACCATCCCGCTGCACTCTGCCGCCCGGGAGCCAAGACCCCCCTGCTGTCTCTGAGGAACACGCAGGCAGAGTACCCCAGTCCCTGTCCCAAGCCCCAGGAGACGGGACTCAAGTGATGAGCGGTCATGTGACTCGCGTCCTCTAGACGCGTGTGCGCGTGACCGGAAGTGCAGTGCACAAACAGGAAGTGAGGCAGCGAGCTCTTCGGTCGCGCACCACTTAAGAATCTTGCTGTTGTAGCAGGTCGTAGTTTCTGACTAGCCTAGGACGGGGACTGCCAAGGTCACCAGGGGAACCGTTTGGAGGACGGCCCAGGGAGTAATGTACCCCTCCTCTCTGTCCCTGGCCGGAACCGGCTACCATTTCCGCTCTCCTGAGGACCTGCGGTTTCCACTCGTGCCATGAGTGTACTTAAAATCCTTTACCTGAGCTTTGGCCTGGGATTCAAAGCCGAATGTACCCGCAGAAATCTGGATAAAGCGGTCTCGTCGCATACCACCCGCCATGGACTGTTTATGCGCACCCTTTGCGGAGCCCTCTGCTGAGCCGCTTTTCCGCTACTGGCTTACAAATCTTAACTCCGGGGCTGGGGCTGTAAACTCGGTGTTAGAACCCTTCCCTACATTGCTGCAGGCCCTAGGATCTTGCCTTGCTTCAGGAGAGGAGAAAAAAAAAAAA
>PVIC010055069.1:0-11295 GCA_004025085.1 Thryonomys swinderianus | reverse complement strand
AGAAATATTCCACTCTATAAAAGCTGTCCTACTTTCTAGAGCTCATTTGCATCTACAGGTGTTCATACCAAAGAGAAGATCCGGAAATTGTCTATCTGTGATCTATTGATTTCACTTATTAGTATATCCTCCAGGTGTCTCCATTTGCACCTAAATGGATCGATCTTGTCATTCTTTATGGCAGAGTAATACTCCATTTCTTATAATAGCCTCTAAAGAAGGATATTTTGTATAACTTGTACTTTTCCTATTTTAAATGTCTTTATTCTTTAAATAGTTTCTGTATCTTACGTATATTTCACTGTGCAATGTTGAAAATCCCAAAGCCATGCCAAAACCTATTTCAACCCAAGAAGCAGAACCTAACAGGGAGAGAAATGAGCTTCCAGAAACTTGTTCTAAAGAGGTAGTTGTATAAAATCAGTAAGAGCTCTCTAGCCTTCTGGAGCAAGTGGAGCAAGCTGATAGGGTAGAGACAAAATTGCTGGCAATACAAGTCTTCCAAATTCATCTTACTGGTTTCCTTTGCTCTACTGCTCTGGGCAGAGAAGGGAAGGACAACCTCTATCATTTGGGGGGGGGCACTGTCTACTAATTTTCTCTTTTAGAATCTGGAAGGGATATCTACTGGTAATAAAAGCGAGTGAAACTCCTCTATCTGTTTTTAAAAATGTTACACCTCAGTAAAATAAGAATGAACTAGAACTAAGACTGAAAGTGCACTGACAGAACTCAGCGTTAGTCATCTCCTGTCTGAAATGTTCAGTGGTTCTCACCTTCACATAGATTGCTTTGTCCTAGTCCTATCAGTAAGATAGCACTGGATTCTTAAAGTTCAACTGGATCAACTCTTCCCCTTTGAGGGGAATGAACTGTAAAGACACATACGCCTTTCTGAATATTAATTATAGAAGTATATTTCAAAACCAACTCAAATTGCTCCCTACATCAGAATATTGATTACTTCATTCAGATGTATATTTCAGGTATTTCTGGAGTATAAGAAAATGAGAACGGAAATGTCACTAAAGAAATCAGGGAAAATTACTTAGAAGATGTTCCTTGTGAAGTAGAAAATAAGCCTCAAATGGTATGATGTGGATGATGGAAGAACATATGCTAAGTCACGATGTTAGCTGAGAACCCAAACTGAGCCTAGATCAAGCAACTTTCCCATTTTACATTTCAAATTGTGAGCCCGATACTGTGCCGGATGCTCTACTAAGAATCCAGAGTGAGTTAGGATATGGGTCCCATCTTTAACAAGCACACGGAATGGTATGAAAGTAATAATTTTGTATTTTCTAACTAGCACCTCCACTTTCTTTGGATTTTATATGATTGTCAAGTGGGCCAGTAAATTAACTTCTGCTTCCTAAGGTCCACACTGTAGTTCCTTGCTAAGCATATTATTATTATTGGTGCTAGAATGAGAGACCAAATGCAAGTCTCTGACAGCCACAGAATAAATATAGATCAGAATGTGTCGGGAACAATCCTATTTGGGAGAAACTGGACAATCAGACTATGACTGGGCCAGGGTTTCCTTTCTGCAGACAGACTTGACTCCTGTTTTCCCCTCTAGTGATCCCACATGCTGTGATGCTCCAGGGCAGCACTGCACCAGGGTCTACATAATCCCTTAAGGATCTATTGCTGGTGTCTGCCCTGCCCTCTGGGTCTTTTGAGTCTTTGGTTATGGGAGATGTATGGGATGAAAGGTGTGGCAAGTAGAATGGGTCAGGCTCAAGCTCCCCTTCTTTTCTAAGCCTCATTTCTGCCTGTTTATTATTTCATCTGGTACTTTCAGATTCACAGGAGACTAGAACTTAACTGGAAGTTTCTAGTTATGTCTCCTTCCCCTGTCTCCCACAAGAGTGCATGTGCTAGTGACGGGAGGATAGGTGACTTTGTATCTGTTTCTGAAGATATGTTTTCAGATTATACTTAGTCATCTCATTACACTTATATTTTAATTGCAGTACTTGAGGTTCGTGTTCATTTGGTCAAATCATTGAACCCCCTTCACTGTACCCCACCTAGTTATGTAGCCCCCAGACAGATATTAGGAGGCATTATTTTGAACTCTGTACTTCAGGACCTAAAGCATTCAATAGGATAAAAATGGATATTACTAAAATGAAGCAGCACAAATATTTCCTAATTACAGTCTAAGTGTAGAAAAAGTATGTAGAAAAAGCATAAATTTTAAGGAATAGGATCCAAATCTGTGCTTATTATTATTATTTTTTATTCTCCGACAAGTTATTTAGCATCAAGCCTTAATTTTCCCATCTATTATGAAAGAGATCTCAGTGTCTAGCTCATGTGCATGTGTGTTCACGTGTGAGTATTTGGGAATAAATCAAGGCAATGTGGAACACAATAAGAGTTGAGTGTATTTGTACTTCTCCTCCCACCACCAGTCAACCATCCCAATCACCTAAATAGTTAAGAATTTCTCAAAGTTCAGAGCAACATAAAACACTTGACAGGGTTTTACTTCTTTCATAAATGATTTGACTTCAGGCAAATTTGCATAGCAACCCATAGAGTTCTCTCACAACTCAAAACAATGCCTTTACTAGAACAATTTGGAATGCTGGCTTACTGTGGCCTTGGATCTTGCTTCAGATGGATTTGGCATATATTATCGAGAATACCATTTTATTTAAAAGCTCATAAAGCTTCTTCCTCAGCTATTACTGATTTAGGAGCAGCAGATATATGGAAACTTTCACACTCTGCTGAGCAGCATTATACATTCTTCTTTAGCCCACATAACTCATAGTTCCAGGCTGAATTCTGAGTTCTTGCCTTTCTGATTAATGATGTGAATAACATGGCTCTAGACAGTGTTCTCTTATCTAACCATGCCACAATCTCACATTCCATTGACCTTCAGAAAGCATTAGGCAGCATTTCAGCAAAATATCTTTGGTAATGGACTTTGGGAAAGGGAGTTATAATTTGTGATTCTGAAACACACATCCACTCACGTGAGGACTCTGGATGGGGCCAACAAACATCAACATGCAGGCTGTTCTAATTGTCGTTGATTGACATTGATATTTTTCTGGAGTAAAGTATCCTTCATTACAAAATTTAACTAGCAATGTTCTCATTAAAGATAAGTGCAAACTGGGAAGAACATATGGATAAATCATCCCCTGCCTCATTCGGACTGAAAGGAACACTTAGACTCTGGAGAAAATCGTGAGAAATGTGTATATTATAGAGTTATATGTTTTAATAACTTTACCTCATTCTATTAAGCCTCTAACCTCATTGGAATCATAAAAGGTTAATATTGGGATGAACCCTAAGAACATAAATTAGGTGTTGCCATTACTTCCCCCTTAGTGAGCCTTAAGCCGTGTAACACTTGATCAGCAGGAATTCCCTCCTTTATTAAAGAAATGAAGATACACTGCATTGAATGATATTATTGAGAAGGCCTGAATTTTCTCATTATACTACAAGTGCTTAAAACAGCTATTAAAATTTCTACAGGCCAAATCCAAGATACCAATGGGCCTCTTCAGAGTGTTATGGAGTACAGAGAGGAATTGCTCACAAATATATACTTATTTAGTCATATTGGGTATTTTCAGGAGGAAATAAGATAGTTTATTTTCATTGTACCCATAAAGAAAGGTCGATCTGAAATGGTGTGGTGGAGTTAGAGGCCACAAATCAAAACTCCTGGGTCATCTAAAATATTTTTCATTTATGAACAACTTGTGCTAATAAAGAAGTACCAAGCCACCTTTAATTTCTTGTGCTTTTGGTGGCTTCATTTTTCAGTACTAAGTATTACTATTTCATGTTTGCAACTCATCAAGTTTATAAGTGACAATCATCTAATATGAAAAGTTGGATATCCTCGGAAAAGCGGTGGGACTTTTTAATTAGCATCTATATCATTGACTTCTAAGAAGACGTCCCCAGATGATAAATAATAAAAGGGGGGTCTATCACACATAAAATAATTTCACATCATTTTTCCTAGAATCTCCTAGTTTTAGTTAAATTTGTCATATTTTTCAATTTTTTTTAATTTTCAGCATCTGTGATAAGGTGAAACTTTTTCAAAATTCTGAAATGTATATAAGCATTACAGCTAATATTAAATGTACATTTCTAGAACAGTGACATTTATCTCATATTGAGTCCATTTTTCTTTTAGAATTTTCCTCATTTGATCCTCATACTCATGTCTAGAAATCATTAGCAAAGTTTGTAATGATCCAGATCTGCCATCAAAACACTGGGAGAAGAATAAAGCAGATTTTAACTACAGAAATGATTTTTCATCCAAGCAAATACATTACATTTAAGGTAATCCTATGCATGGGAAGTGGTTTCTAGGTTGTAAAAACAGTTTCATATCTTCATCCGTCTAATTGTCTTAACATACAGGGGCTGACAGGGCTTCATTTATTTTGTTACAGAATGTAGAGAATCACTCTTATCCTATAATTGTGTCATACAGATGAAGGATGTAATTTATGTAAATCATCTGTTGTAAATGGTGGCCCATAGAAGGTGCTTAACATCTTTTTGGACTGACTTTTCGCATTTTATCATGAGAAAATTTCACTCAGTTTGCTCAAGGTCATATAGGCAATTGTATCTGTGTTCTCAAACCTTAAGTCTCACTGATTCAGGTGCATTCATTTTTAAAATGAAGATTTAAGTGTCTAGTATTACTTCAGTTCTTAGGATATTGTTTTACCCAGTGTGGCTTGACCTTATTAAAATCATTTTAGTAAATATTTCTGGCAATGTATTCCAGAGAACAAATGGATTAGAACATGTTTCAAAATTGCTGTAACCTAGCCATGCAATACCTTGAAATCACAAATTTGACCTATATCACCTAGTGCTGTAGCATGGCAATAGTAAAAAGAACAGATTATTAACAGTTACAATTTATTCATCACTTACTTTGTCCCAGGTACATAAATTATTTACACGGGTCATCTCTTTTAATCCACAGCATCGTAGCAAGGCCAGTTTATTATCACTTTATGAAAAGGTACAATAAAGCACAGCAAAAGGTTAAGTAACTTTCCTCAAGGTCATGGAAGTAGGAAGAGGGTGAAGGGATTGTAATTCAAGCAGACTGCTCTAGTAGGGTCTTCTCGGGCCACAGATTCAATGGATGATGTATAGATAAGAATGGGTCTGTTACAATGCAGAACAATCCAGGAAATGTGGACCATTGACAGTATTTAGAAAAAAAAGGAAATAAAGGGTCTGGAAAAACAATTGGAAACTCTAAATGGACACCATAACAATGACAGAGGTTTGTGTGTGGTCATCTTTGGTGAGAGAAGCATACTCTAGCAAACAAACAAACAAATATGAAGGAAATGAAATTCTTAATGTGTAAACTGTGCTGTTCCATTTGTCAAGGAGAAAGGTGTGTAGAGAGGTTGATAGAACTAGGAAGGAATGCTCTGGAATGTTCTATGGAGAAAGACATCATGTGGCAGATAAGAATGGGGAGGCTAAGGTAGGAGGATTGCTATGAGTTTGAGGGCAGCAGGGGCTACCTAGTGAGTTCAAACCCAGAGTAAACTACAAAGTGAGACCTTCCCTAAAATAATAGAAAAAAATTAAAACCTACTAGTAAACAAGTCAAGTATGTCTTGATCTGAACATGTGTGTAATACTTCAGATTCATATATGGACATTCCCAGGCAAAGACATTAATCCATAATTCCCACTGTACTGTTTTAAGAGAGTTTTTATATCATGGTGAAGGCATAAATTATCAAAAAATATTTTTAATTTCTTCCTTTATATTTTGGTTATTTATTTACAACATAATTGATATCCTGCATACATAGTTTCAGATTGTAGTAAAATGGAAGAAGTAAAAATAGGTAGAAAGGAGACAGGAAAAATATAGTTCTAAGGCTGATCAACGTTAGTCAAGGTTTTCCATATTTGTACTTCTTGAATTTATTCCCTAGGCTGTTACCAGACATTTGAAAATGCAAGAAACTATCTGGCCAGGAAAGTCCCCAAACCAGGAAGGCCAACATCCTAATTCCCTCAAAACTAAAGAATGAAAAAAGACAAAGGAAGATTTGAAACTGGGACCTAGAAATTTGACCCGCAGACTTTCAGTGGATCTTCAAAAGCAAGATGAAGCTCATCATCTCTGCCTTCATGTTTGTTGTCTCCTTTATTGCCTTGAAACTTTGGACCAGATCCATGTTCAGTTTTACATAAAGGAATGTTAATCAAAGGGATCTCTGTAAGACAGTGTTTGCTAGCCCTCAATTTACCTGTTCTACTTCATCTCCCTTAAAGACTGAGCATGATAAGATGAGAGTAACTAAACTAAGTTTCTGGATTTGTACTGTTATCCAATTGCCAACTTTGTTTGTTTGTTTGTTTGTTTTTGTTTTTTTGAGACAGGGTCTCGCTTTGCAGTTCAGGCTGACCCTGAGCTCACTATGTAACCCAGGCAAGCCTTGAACTCAGCAATCCTCCTGTCTCTGCCTCCCGAGTGCTGGGATGACAGGCGTGAGCCACCATACTCGGCAAATTGCCAACTTTGACAATGTCCTATTTCCGACCCCCTGAAGCTACTCCTAGAAGTAATCATTTTCCGAAACCTTAAATCACATTGGATTCCAGGAAAATGAGAGTTTTTCAAATCACTGGACGGGAGTAATTACATCATGAATGGAACTAACTCTGCTCCCAAACAAGAACAATCATTTTATGACAGTAAAGCTAGATTATCAACTTCATTGTCTTACTCAGAGAGCAAGTAAAGTGTACCTCTGGATGTGTCTGGTGGTCATGGAGGTGTATCTGAATTGCATCTGGTTTCTTGTCCCTTCTTTGTCACTCTTCCCCTGATGTGCTTCCTGGTCTTCATAAATTAAAAAGCTTTTCTATGACATTCCTTCCCACCATGATGTTTCTGCCTTGGCAGTAGTTCACCATGGACTGAACCCCTTAAACCTGAGGCCAATTAAACCACTCTTCCTTTAGGCTGTGGGTTTAAGGTGTTGTGTCTCACTTATGCCACAGCTGACTCCTAAACATGAAATTCAAACTGAAATAATGACTAACTGAACATTAGCTCTTCCCAGAAAATGTGCACAAGTTGACTTTGTTACTATTTGCTGGGTAGGTCTAAACTATTTCAGCAGCATATATCCTTGTCAGTTCTTCAACTTGCTGCCCTTTCCCTATTTTCTTTTAGTTTCTAGCTCTGTCTAATAAATCTGATTATGCCTCTCCCTAAGCTTCTTGAAGTTTCAGAGGGTGAGTTGAGATTCCCATCTTCTTTTTAGGTGATTTCCTCGATCCTTTTGGGTGACAGGGAGAATAATGTTTTACTCCTAATAGAAGCCTATGCACCATAGTCTGTTCAAGTAGCAATAAGAAAATAGTTTCACTGGGTTAGACAGTAGAATTCTGATTCTCATAATCCTGAAGACTGGCAAGTTCAGGGTACCAAAAGTTTAGGCTTAATTCTGAGGTTTCTTCTTTCATCTTGTAGGTAACTATTATCTCACTGTGTGCTTTAACTACCTTGCGCGCACGTGCGCGCACACACACACACACACACACAGATGCACCAACACAGTGTTTAGTCTTATAAGAACACTGATCCAGGCAGAAGGGTCCTGTTGTCATCATCTTGTCTAACCCTAATTACTTCTCAAATGTCCTATGTACAAGTACCACCGAGCACATATATTCTTTTACAATAAGTGTTGTTGAAAATATCATGTATCTTAAAATAATTCTGTAATAGTTTATTCATTATATTCTCTTCTAATTTTAAAACCCATGAAAATGAATAGAAAACTTTTTCAGATCTGGACAGTTTATCCATATAGGGCTTTTACCGTTCACTTTCCTCATACATTTTATTCAGAGAGCTAGGTCTGGATCAGCCAGAAGAGTTGATGTGCTACAAAGAGCTTTAATCTGAGAGTCAGTAACATACCACGAATGTTAAATTTGAGATTATTTGGCAGTGTAACCTTGACTCTCTCAGCCTTTTTCCTTACTGACAAAGAAATGTGACTGAACTGAATGAAGCTTATTTTAGCTTGTCTGTTGAATGACCAAACAGACTGCTTTGCTGAGAATGGCTTGATTTTATCTTGAAAGATCTTGCCTACCAGAGACTTTCTACCCTAGGATGTAAAAATACCTGGTTTCTGGTTATTGGTGTATGGCCAAGTTTTCCTTTAATACTGAGGCATTTAAGTAAAGGAGTGACCTGACACACAGAAGCTAGAGTGGGCATTGTTTTTTGGTGCCAAATTAATAAAAAAGATTGTCTGCCTTCTGTGATGGCTGCAACTTTTTCCTCTGACCATTTATTCTGCAGTTATGATCTGCAATTCCTGGGAAGGGATCATCAGTTCCTGCCCTGGTTTGAGTGATACGAATTAGATGTGAAACTTAAACACCCTGAAATTTTGAATGAAATGGTCCAGTTTTACTTTGCCTATAGATCAGTTGTCCTTTGTATTACAGCAGTGGCTTAGACAACAGTCCAACTTGCAGCATTGTGAGTCATTTTTACCGTGTCTTTCAAACAGTTCAGATCATGACAGCAAGATGATTATGGTGCCAATACAGACTCTTTTTAGTCACATTGAAAAATAAAGTAAGTGTGGCTTAAATACTGAAAGACTCAAACAATGAGACTAAGGTGGCAGATAACCAAAACAGAACACACTGTAACATCTGAAGGGAATATTTTAAGATTGGGATGCTACACAGGGCAATACAAATGAACTTGTGGAGAATTCTTTTCCTAAGACTGGACTGAGATGAGTGAGAGAAGATTTTGTCTCTCCAACATGCATTGATGCTGGATCACCCAGGACATACCACAGAGGAGAACGCCTGTTGTTACGCTGTCCATTTATCACTCTAAGAATCTGAATATATTTATATTTTTTATTTAAAGGTAGTAAATAATAAGTTTTAGGAATTAACAAAGAGGCTTGATATCAGCTATATTGGTCCTTTCCAGTATACAGCCTGATACTTTCAGCTTTTACAATAATGATGATTCCACGTTTGTTCAACTGATGTGTTGAATCATGAGGGCAAGTCCTCCGTAGCTTTTAGGTATTGTACTTTGATATGGAATACAGAGTTTCCAATTGTCTTCTTCATTTCTATGAAGATTGAAGTAAAACTGTAGGAAGCTGAAAGGAAAGATGAAAATTAGACTTTGCTCATTTACTTCACATTTAGCTGACCTTATGAAGATAAATTCTCCGACTTTTGTTCAATTAATTAACTTTTTAAAGAAAATGAAATTTTCAGATCTGCAACTCGTTTGTAGATGTCAATAAGACTTATTTTGAGGGATTATAAGATACATACTTGAAGTATGTTGGCTCTCACAATGATCTGTTTTGGCTTCAGCAAATGTGAAGAAACACTTAATGAGAATTTGCTACTTTGTAAAAATCAAAGCAGACGGTCTCTCTAGGCTTTTGTCAATATATAGGAAGTTCTCTGAGTTTTTTTCTTGACTTTATTCTTTTCTGTTGTTCTCATGTCACCACTGCTTTTCATACTTAGGGAGTAATTTCCATGCTGTCCTTTACATTTTTAACACAGGAGTGTCTATTTTTGAATTGCATAGTGTTTGTCTTTGATCACATTTGACTTTTATATATCTATTTCTATAGCATGTGCTCAGCATTGTGTTTTTACCTCCATGTTGATGCTTGTAGCCATGTTTCATGTGCAGGACTCCAGTGTAAGTCTATAGCACATTTGTTTAGTTCATGAATATTTTCAATGATTTGTATTTTTCATAGTATAAACAATATTCCTGTCATATTTTGGTGTGTATTACAGCATACAGATGCCAGATAAAATACATGGTACCTAGTTATTATTTGGTTTTTCATTTTAAGCCCTAATGTAATAAAAACATAATATAATAATTTTAAAAAGAATTTATATGAAATTCAAATTTAGCTGGAAGTCCTTATTATTTTTATTATCTGAATTTGGCAACTTAATGGTTCATATTTTTAGGAAGTTGTCTAGGGTATACACACCTAAGGCTATGGCTGTTATATCAAGTTTGATGTAATTCGAGAGGAGTCGTGCTCCTTCATCCCTTTACACATGTAAAGGAACTCTTTTCTTGTAATATCTCACTAACTCATTAAAGTGTCAGGCATTTTTCCTTTTTCAATTTGATTTGAGGTTTTACTTTCATTTTTCCTCATTACTAGTGAAGTTGAGCATCTTTTCAAGGGACTGAGGACCATTTGTATTTCTGCTTCTGCAAAATGCCTGCTCATGCGATGTGCTTTCCTTTCACCTCGGTGTCATTCATCTTTTTGAGGAGTTGAAGGATTTCTTCATATATTCTGCATGCTATTTTTGGTTGTAGATGTTGTATATATAAGCTCCAGGTTTGCAGATTATTTTTCAAACTCTTATGTTTTGTTAATGATTCATCTCTTCATTGGTTTGGTTGTTTCCACCTGTTTTTTTTTTTTTTTTTTTTTTTTCCAAGACAGGGTTTCACTTTGTAGTTCAGGCTGGCCCTCAGCTCACTATGTAGCTCAGGCAAACCTTGAACTCCTCCTGACTCTGCCTCCCGAGTGCTGGGATGACAGGCGTGAGCCACCATGCCCGGCACTGTGGTATGTGGTATTGATTGCTGGTGGGCATGAGTCACCACGCCCAGCATTGTATGTAGTTACTGGGATCAAACTCAGGACCTTGCGCTTGTGAGGCAGGCACCAGAACCACTGAGCTGAATCTCTGGCCCAACTTTTTGATTGTTTTTAAGGTCAAGTTATTATAGACAAACAGTTATTTCCATGGATTCTTTAGGATAATTTGGTTTCAGCCATCACTTTGCAATAAGACAACATGAATGAATGACTGTAATTTTTATTACCTACATCTTAATTTTTCTAGTGTGCACATGCCTGTGTCATGACCTTTAGATCTCCTCCCAAAAAACATAGCTGTTAAGTTACAAAATAGATGCTCATTGTGAAAAAGATATACACTTTACAACAAAATACCTCATTTTCTATTTTCTAATGAAAAAAGGTTAAATGAACATGGATATGCTTCACACAACTATACAGGTAGCCTCCTCTACCATGATAGTCAGAATTCTTATGACATAATTAATTTTTCATTTACTTGTATGCTTATTTTTATTAGTACATGTTTATAATATATAATGCTCAGATTCATCATGAAGGACTTGTACATATTTTTATTTGAGTCATGAAATAAAGTTGGCTA